>OY986435.1:260008461-260095961 GCA_963920525.1 Dichetophora obliterata | reverse complement strand
TAACGGGCTCAAAATCCTGCTTTTTATTATTTTGTCCTGTTTTTGTTATTTTCTCCAATGCTTGCAATTTAGTCAACTTTGTTTATTATTCATACTATTTTTAGTAATATGTCAAAGTTTTCCCTTTT
Organism: Dichetophora obliterata; assembly: GCA_963920525.1. Classification (NCBI taxonomy): domain Eukaryota; kingdom Metazoa; phylum Arthropoda; class Insecta; order Diptera; family Sciomyzidae; genus Dichetophora; species Dichetophora obliterata. The sequence goes on along the minus strand of OY986435.1, from coordinate 260,095,833 downwards.
ACTTTTACTTTTTTTACGAACTTGTTAAAAACTTCAGTACAAATTTTTTCTTAAACTTGTCGAAATGTCGAAGCGAAAGTGTGTGTTAAGCAATCAACTTAAAAACATATTCATTCCTGGAAAACAAATATTGATAGCTCAAAGTGCTAAGTAGTACCTGGAAAATCTAATTAACTTGCCATTTTTATAAGACTAATTTGAATTTTTTTTTTATGTTTTTGTTGCATTAAAATTAATTTAATAATTATATAAGAATTAATTTTATTTTTGTTTAAACAAAATTACAAATTAAATACAAATACCTAATATTAATTGATATTTGAAGCTTATGCTACAATTCCTATATTAAATAATAAATTTGATAATTTTATCAATGAAAATGCTTATTTTAATTGTTCGAACAAACAAGTAATAGTAATTTTTCGACTTTACATTGCGTCCTGCGAAAATGTCCTGCTTTTTGCGAGACGTCCTGTAAATCCTGTAAAATTTTTAAAATTTTGTCAATTTGTCCTGTTTTTGGCGAAAAAAGAGATGGGAGCGTTAAGTATAACTCAAGTATTTTGGTCAGGTTAAAAGACAATCATCTGTAGGGTTAGGAAGAGTAGGAATTATGAAATTTTATCAGTGTCTTAAGCGGGATTCACTGACTACCTTCAGCAAGTTTTGCAAGTTTTTTATATGAAGTATTGAACATTTTTTTGCTCTATCTCTCTCAACACTCAATGACACTCAAAAATTTACTGCACTCTCTTTGACTTGATTAACTTAATTTTCAATCCTGGTAGAACTAGTGAAGGTATATGCATTTCAGACTGCTCTCTCATTCTCATAGCCAGAATTGTCAAACTCAAGCATTTTGCAATTCTTGCCTATTTTTGCTTTCTTATCGCATTCTCATTATTTTCAGATTTTGTATAAGCTGTCAACTTCGTTTTGACAGTTCCGGCAGTCTGTCTCTCCGAAATGCATCTACCTTCTCTAATTCTACTATGATTTCAATTTACTTGCTGAATCTTTTTGCGCGGTGTTGCCAGATTTGAATTTCTTGAGTTAAGTTGGCATATTTAATTTTTTGAAGCTACAAAATAAAGAAGCATTGCATCTGGCAATATTAAATATGACAAAGAAAAACAGAAAACTTGTTAAAAGTTTTACATGTCAGTGAATCGACCTGCAGCATATTCTCACAGAGAGAACAAGAAAGCTGTCACAAAAAACTTACTGAAGATGGTCAGTGGATACGCCTTTATAATATAACATGTACCAAAAATACAACCCCTTCAAATAAAGTACCTTTTCACATACACCTCAGATAGTATAATTAAACAATATAATGGATATTCAAAACTTTGTCTCTGTGCGTATTTCTTACCCACTATTTTTGTCATACATATATTGCTCATTTTAAGCAAGACGTCACAACGCAATATTTGAATTTTCGGAGAAGAAGACCGTTTTTTTTCTTTTGATTTTTACAGATCTATACATATTTTTCGTTATAAAAGAGTATTTTTGCTATAACAATTCCAAGGCTTATAATTGATAATATATTATTTATGTCATTTATATCTGCCATTTAGGATTTTGTAAAGAAAGTAAGTACTGAAAACAAAAATTTCTTTAAATCCTTTATTTTGAGTTGTGATTTTGCAGAAAATGAACGATATATTATGGTTAACAATATTATGGTTAATTTTTGTACCAATCTCCATATTGGTAAGAAAACAATTAAAAAAGGTTTGCTTAAGTACCCATATTTTGAAAACTAAAAAAATCCTTTCTAAAGAAAAATTATCTTTACTTATAAGCCCATCAAATTTCGCATTTAATTTTACTAGCGATAGTAGTAAAATACTTAGACGCCTCTCTTCAAGAATAAGTTAAAAAAAATAAACTTTGAAGTAAAAAATTGAGACTTAAAAGTAGAAATTCAATCAAACGAGCTCAAATGCCTCAAAGCACGACTCCCACATAATTTCCCCCATTCAATAATTATGTTAAGTTCAACTCTTTCGTTAGATACTGTTAATATTACTCACTCTAAACAATTATGTATTCTTCGTAGTTGTAAAGGTCCAACCAAAATAGACGAAACGAGACGATAGCAACTTGACGAACGTCTGCACTCGTTACGGATGTTTACGGATTTAACCCAAAATGAAACGAGTTGCTCAAATCGTCTGAATCAGCTGATCAGTTGGCAATCGAGTGTTATATATTTATTTAATTTGTTTATTTTTGAACTTTTAATAAAGATTTGTGAAAGATAATTGAAATAATAGTGAAATTGAAACAAATTGATGAAAATAAAATAAAAACGCACTCTACACAGCTGTTGTTGACGAGTTGCTACGCTAGCAGTTCGGCTCTTGTCAAACTGTTCTGTTTAGTTTTCGTTCAGTTACGTTTGCTCATTTTGGGTAACTACATTAAAATGTATTTAACCGAACACTTACGTTTTTACTCGTTAATGCCCAACCAAAATAGACGAAACGAGACGATAGCATTTTGACGAACGTCTGCACTCGTTACGGATGTTTACGGATTTAACCCAAAATGAAACAATTTGCTCAACTCGTCTGAAACAGCTGATTAGTAGGCAATCGAGTATTATTTATTTATTTATATTGTGCATTTTGTAATTTTTAATAAAGATTTTTGAAAAATGAGTGAAATAATGGCGAAGTTGAAACAAATTGATGAAAATAAAATAAAAACGCACTCTGCACAGCTGTTGTTGACGAGTTGCTACGCCAGCAGTTCGGTTCTTACGGAATAATACATCTTGTCAAACTGTTTCGTTTAGTTTCGTTCAGTTACGTTTGCTCATTTTGGGTAACAACATTAATATGTATTTAACCGAACACTTACGTTTTTACTCGTTACGGAGCAAAACGTCTATTTTGGTTGGGCCTTTACGGATCAAATCGTCTATTTTGGTTTGGCCGTAAGTTCTATTTCAATAAATTAGTCTTTAGCCAGCTACCACAGTGTTTCATTGCCTACTTAGTACATAACATACTACTAAAACCATACTGTCTAACCGCGCAACAAAGCAAAGCCATTTTTGAGCGTACTTAGCATATCGTATTAAAAAGTATAACAGCGGAAATATTTTGGACACTTATATACACTAGATCGAATAATCTTAAATGAAGAAAGAAAAAGTCTGCCGATATGCAGAAATAATTTTTAATAGTTATTTAAACTTTTGAGACCATGAATGGTGGAACCTTATTTGCGATCCTGCCTATTTTACATATTACAACAAACTAATAACTGCCTAATTAATTTTTTTATCACATAAAAACATCAATATTAAAAAAATTACATCAAAGGTTGTAAGCAAACATTTAAAATTTTTTTAAATATGTTGATTCTATATGATTTAAATACAAATTCTAAATGTTTGATAGTTTAAATCATACTTGATTTTAAATACAAATTCTAGTTGTTTGATAGTTTAAAATCGTTTATTGAGCTTTAGGCCAAAGTTAGAACAATTAATTGTTCTAACGAATTTTTCCAAAGAAACAACAACAACAATGTTTTTTCAATATGAAAAGGAAAAACTCACTAGCTGATTTAATAGCAATTTCGGCCCTGCTTAAGGCTTCATCAGAAATCTTTGTGATACCCGTGCAAGCGCGCACTAGCGCACTGCACCACAGAGGCGATGAGATTTTAAGTATCAATTTCTCAGTTTTTCTCCCATTTCATATTTTCACATTTGTTGTATTTTTGCTTTACTTTTTTAAATAAGTGTAGTTTTAATGAAACGAATAGCAAATTTATGTCTTAAAGTCCTTGTAAACAAGCAGAAAACAAAGCAACATATATTTTACAAACAGAAACGCTTTCCAAAAAGTCTGAAAATAATTTTTCTAATATAAAAATTATCTAATTCGATAATTTCTTAATTTTTCCTAAATTTATAAAAATAGCTGGCAATCCTGCAGAATTTAAATTTGAGAAAGTTGCAGCAATCTAGGCGATGTCAAGGCTTTTATTTCAAAAGCAAAAGAACAAATTTGCAAATTAAGAATAAAGTAGATCAATTTTGAATAAAGGACTTATTTTTTTAAAAATCATATGAAAAATTCTGATAAGAAAACAATTTTAAATTAGAATATGTTATGATCAAAAAATTTTTTAATACTTAAGCCTAGTACTCTGTTCGTTTGCGTGAAATTTCGCTGGCAACATCTATTTATTTGTTGCGTGAAATTTCTGATTTAAAGTTTGTTGCGAGGAATTTCTATGGCAACTTTTCTCAGAGCGACTCAGAGAATAAGTTGGGAGATTTCATATGATATCTCTCTTTGCACTTCAAAATAAATAGCCAGCACAACTAAATTGTCGTGAAAAAATGTTGCTCAGAAACATGTTGTGATATTTTCACGCAGCGGAACAGAGTACTGCTCTGACGAACATGTTGTGAAAATTTCCAAGCTTGTTTCGCAGCTGTCACTTTTTGTATAGAGATTTAAGGGGAATTTCACTTGAAACTGAACAGAGTACTACGCTTTAAATGTAAATAGGAAACTTGGTCTGAAACATCCATTAAATGCTACTTAAAATTCACGTTTTTAGCATCACGTGCTTATATCAGGATTCAGAATCAAACCTTGCAGGGAGGTTCTGAAATATGTTAAGAAAATGTATGGAGCCCACAACCCAGAAATATATTTATTCATTTTTGAATTTTTCAGTTTTTTATTTTGAATTCACGTTTTGAATTTAAAAAAAACTTTTTTAAATTATTCATATAATAATTATGTTGTGGATTGGTGTCTATTTGTTGTGAGATCCGTTCAAAAATATCTCCCTTAGCATGCGGAAAGCAATACAAGAATCTCTAATTTTTCTAATTTTTAATTGTTGCTGATTATATGGATTTTGACTTCCTCAATCCAAGTCTAATAAATTTCAGGCCGCTTCCAATTGGTTTAGAAGTCATATACCTCCAAAATTGAAAAAATGGCCTAAAAATCTTCTTTGTTTTTTCAGTTTTCCAACAAAACAAAAATATTATTTAATATTGGCAAATTTTTGTATTCTTATTTGAAAAGTTGAAAACTTTGGGGCTCAAATGTAATTAATGCGATTTCAGTTAAAAATAAATGAGACCTCACATTATTTTGTTTTCTTAACAACTAAGAATATTTGCTTTTGCAAAAAATTATTGAAATGTATTACATGACAAAAATATAAAATGAAATTTGGAAATATTTCGAGCATGACACGAGAAATATTTTTACCCCATTTAAAATACATTCGATTTTCCTATCTGTAATGTACGAAAAACTTCAGAAAATTTAATTATATGGGATACATTTTTCTATGCTCATTTTAGACCCTTTTTTTTGTCTTTGCCCACCCCCCTTAGAAGAAATCCTGCTGACACCCATGGTAGAGAATAAGTAAAAATTATAAATTTTCTTTTTCCATATGTCGCACTAAATTTAAATGGTTGCAAATCAGAAAAAGCAAAAACCACATGTATCTATTGTAAAATATACAAATATATGCGCAATAAATATGCAAAACCATGCATTTGTTGCAAAGTAGGCAAAAAAATGCATTAACGAAATTTCATGATTCGTAAAGATAACTTAACCATTTCCATTTTAAGATGCCCAGTAAAAACATACATTTGATGCATGAGATTCCTAGCCCTAGTCATAACAATACCATGACCAACCCCAATGATCATTAAAATATATGCTAAGACACTGTGATAGAACTAAAGTTTTTTTTTTGTAAACCAATTTTTACACCAACCACTTCTACAGTCGAAATGACAAAGCTAAGAAAACTTTGTGGGGTTTGAAGATCCCAGTGTAGTATCCAAGAGTTAACACTAGATTACTTTTTGGGTTCATTGAGTGATTTCTGTACTGCTTGGCTTTTGCTAATGTGTGTTGTGAAGCTACAAATTATTTGATTTCTTGAAACAATTTCCTTTTTTGACATTATCAGTAAAATTTAAAGAAAGTTAAACTATCTCAAATTGTTTGATCTGATTACGGCAGTGATCTGGAAGACGTTTCTAATTTTCAGAAGTTGTAATGGTTCTGCATTAAAACTGTTTTTGATATAGTGCTAACTTTGCTCACTCTTTCATTGGAACGAAAAAAACTTTAGCTTTATCGATTGTAACGAATTTCTTGTTGAAGTGCTTTTGAAGCTTTCCATTCACATATCACTATGGGTTAAGTCCAGCGCATTCTTTCGATTTAGCTCTTATCTGAAGAGATAAGATAAAAACACGCATAGCTGGGGCAATGTTTTTATTTTTTTTTTTTCTTTATCAATATTACGCGATAGCTAAGCGTTAATCTCAGTTTAAAAGCTATTCAGTCTGCTCCATAAATACCACTGCGTATAGTACATATATTCTCTTTGACTTACCTGTGTCATCAAACGATCGGCACCGGTGCCTTCCTCATCCTTAAATATAATATCCTTGTTATAGTTCGGGACCAAATGCTTAAATTTTGGTGAATCACGTCGGATGGCGCCCTCATTGAGGCCCGAGGCACCCAAATTCTTTTCGGACATATTTGGCACATGTTGCTTGAAAACTAGTGGGGTTAATTTGCGGTTTTTACGCGGGCCACCTATGCCTCTGCCCGGACCACAGCTATGAGCGGCTGCGAAGAGAGAGAAGAGCAGCAGCAAGCAGCAGATACGACGCTGGGTCAATTTGAGGGCGGGGGTGGTAGCAGTGGCATAGGTGGCATAGCGGCTGTGTGGTCGACTTTGTGTTGGGTTTTCTGAGTCGCGTGCCGGCGCTGACATTTTGCAATTATCACACGCGTCGTCGTCGTCGTTGTTGACACTTTGATGCGCGTCGCTCTGAAGGCGTGTTTGTATGTCTTTTGAGAGCGCGTCGTTTGGGTTATCCATTTTCTATGTGTTGTTTTTTTTTTGTTTTGTTTATAGGATTTATATAATTTTAAGCAAAAATTTCTTTATGAAAAGTATAAACACAAGAGATCGACACTATTCGAGCAGTTTTTGGAAAAAGACATGCCTCTGTTTTTATCTGTTGATTTTTATACTTTTATTTTTGCTTTTATGTTATTCAGAGAACACTTATTTATTATGATTAGAGTTTTGAAAAATTTGTAAACCTTCTTTTTAGTAAAATTATTGTTTCGTTACACTTTGTTGTATTGGTTTGCCATGATTTTAGAAACATTTACATTTTTTTTTCCAACTTAAATATTTTTCTCAGTGTTTTATTTTAATTTCTTCTACCCTTCAACGCTTTCACAAATGCGACCGTTGCGTTCAGTTACTGATTGACAAATGACATACCTTGTCGAGGGTGCGTTTGAGAGCCTTCCTGTCTTGTCTGAACGCAGCACCGAATGAATTTTCAACGACGGTCTTGACAGAAATGAATCCGACGAAGTCGCAGTCGCCAGCCAACGAGTGATGGCTCCGATGAACAAGCAGCAAACGGCTGGCACAATGAACGCACGAAAGACCGATCGAACGTTTGTTGATCGTGCAAATAGAGTAGGTAATAACAGTTCTGGTCTCTGGCCTGCTCGAAAACGTCCGGTCGTCCGTCTGACTTGGCTAGGTGTTTGTATATCTCTTGTATGTTGCAACCAAGAAGCAATGTAATGATGCTTAAATGACGTACAATAGGTGCTCGTTTGTCTCTGCTAACTATGTTTGTGGCTGAAGCAAGCTTGTTCACTAATCCATCTCCATCGTTTGATCGATGATTCCTTGGCTGCAATTCATTCAGTTTATGCTGTGTTTGGTTCTGGCTAAGCATGAGTGGAAGGAATTTTTGTGTGCATGCATGTGTGTGTGGGTGTGTTTGTGTGAATGCAATGGTGTTTTAGACCGATACTTGGTTCGTTGATGGGTACGAAAGAGTGAGTGCACATGAGCTGAGTCTCCAACCAATACTTGCTCAACCTTGCGCTCTCATGTCATTTGGACATGTTGTCTCTTTGACACGCACACAAAACCAAACACACACACTAGCACTCTCAAATATGTATAACCCATAACTTTTTGTTTTAAATACAACTGACTATATATCGACCAGCTACTAACTCTTTGTGTATCTTTTTGGGCACTTTTTCACACTTGCACTGTGATCTTGCCCGATCTTGCTATCTTGTTACCTTCTGCCTCTATTTTTTTTTCTACATCATCTCTTTCTTTTATTACATATTGCTGTGGTTTTCTTTTTTATTGTTTATTAATGATGTTCCGGTTTATTTTCTTCACTTAATACGCTACATTCTTGGCCTTTGTCTTGTTTTATGGCATTTTCTACAAAATCATTTTGTTTTTTTTTTCTTCCTTCAATACAACGCCATTGATCAGCATCATCAATGTTTTATAGCTTTTCATATTCTTCCATCAACTTCCGATGCTCGTCATTTGTGGCTCTATGGTTCCGAACAAGTTTATGTGGTTGTTTTTTTTTTTTTTTTTTGTTAGTCAAAATAAGAGCAGAAAAAAATTGATCTGGTTTCTTTGAGCCATCTTTTACTGAAAAATATACGTGTTTTATATGAACACCGATTATTATGTGGTCAATCTTATTGTTCGTGTTTCTTTGACTTTACCTTCACTTCCACATGAAAAATATTGGTTCTCATATTTTGTAAAGCATCTAGTTTTCAGTTATCTCTCTAATCTTTATGTTTATAAAGAGTCTTTAAAAACCTTTCCCTTAAACATAATATTACTTGAACTTTTGAAGTATTATACTTTATTTTATTTATTAAATGGCGGTCGTAGCGTAGTAGAGTGCGTGGCCCTTAAGCTAAAGAACCGCGATAGCCCGGGTTCAATTCCCAACTCTGACATAATATTTTTTCGGTCGTCACCTCTCTGCAGACAATGGCAAACCTCAGAGAGTAAAAGACTGCCATGTAAAGCTTATTGAGAACATAAGCCATTCGGAGTCGGCATTAAACTCGAAAGTCCAGCTCTCGATCATTTGTGTTCAAACATTTAAATACACGCACTACACAATTGATACTTTTTAGGGTTGAAATGACCAATTTACTTTCATATATAATTGTATAATTTATTTTATCATTATTGAAAAATCATTTTCTAAAGCTTTTTGTACGTTTATTAGACCGGATTTAAACTTAGACTTCGCTCTTCAGGGTCTCAATAGTTAAATAAACTCTTAAAAACCCTTTCTGACTCGGTTTTTTTAACCCTGGATGTGCTTCGTTAGTCAAGTCAACTAACAATGTTTATCGCCCATTTCAGATTGAGGTGACTTATCAGTCGCACTGACCATCTCTGATTTGGCTCAAATTTTGTTCCTAGATTGGTTTATTGCTTAGAAAACTAAATCTGAATTTATACATTTTTAGAACCATTTTTCAAGGCCATAATAGGGTGTATTTTGAAACGACGTAGCTCAGTCAATTTAAATCCGATTTTCGTAAATAAGGTCTCATTGGAAAGGTTAAGGGAAAAGGTCTTTTTTAATGGAAAAATATAAAACTTTTCTAAAAATTGCAGTAAGTTGGTCCATTCTTAATTTCAAAGTTTAATGCCATGCCAACAAGAGGCGCTATAATTTTTTTTTCAGTTTATTTATTTTGGTTTTCTGCACGTTTCAATACCTTTCGAACGATATAAAATGAAGGTGTGCTCTTGAAGGGTTCAGAAGTTATGGCGTTAAACGTGCAGTATTAAAGAATTTTAAATATAAATTCAACTAGCTATCAAAGCTTAACAACATACATGCTCCGCAAGTCGTCTATTTTCCCCGCTTTTCCCGCCATACAAATTGTTTTCTATTATAAACTTGTGTTTTGCAAAAACTTAAACACGTACACACAAAAATACAAGCTGCTGTAAGCGATCGCCTAATTTTCAACAAATTCAACTTTTTTTTCAAATTCAACAAAATTAAAAAAGCTGTAAAGCTTTGATAGCTAGTTGAATTTGTATTGAAAATTCTTTAACACCGCACGTTTTACGCCATATCATCTGTACCCTTCAAGAGCACACCTTAATTTTATATCGTTGGAAAGGTATTGAAACGTACAAAAAACCAAAATAGAGAAACTGAAAAAAAATTATAGCGTCTGTTGTTGGCATGGCACTAAACTTTGAAATTAACAATGGGTCAATTTACAGCAATTTTTTTTAAAGTTTTATATTTTATCCTTAAAAAAGAGGAGATAACTATTCGAATGATACCTTAGTTAATAAAATATGATTTAAATTGACTGAGCTACGTTGTCTCAAAATAGGCCCTATTTTGGCATTCGAATGGCTGTGGCTCCGCAAAAAAAAATTTTTGAAACTTTAAGCTTCGGAATTGGTTTTCTTAACAAAAAACCAACCTAAAAACAAATTTTGAGCCAAATCGGAGATGGTCAGTGCGACTGATAGGTCACCTCAATCTGAAATGGGCGTTATATTTCTTATTGTTTTTATTAAATGAAGTCACTAATATTTTTGTTCAAAATACTTAATTTAGAAAAATTATTTAATTTTTTGAGGGATCGAAAATAACAGCTATATTTGAGATTTTAAGAAAAAAATCATTATGTAAAAATCACTGCACAAAAGTACTAAATATACCAAAATACTAGTGTAGCTCATCACTTATCGAAAATATATATAAAGGCTTTTATATTTTTAAGTTTTATTGCTTTACATACAAAATAAAACTATTTTTTTAGTTTTATTTTTCCTTCATAAATAACAGTTTATTTTAAAGTTTTGTTTTTTGCTCACAAAATAAAACTAATTTTTTGAGTTTTATTTTTGGCTTGCAAGAAACAGTTGTTTTTTAAGTTTTAGTTTTAAAAGAAATTTTTGTATTACTAAATTATAACTTGAATACAGTTCAAAAATAACTTTTTTTATTTAAATTATGAAACTTGCAAATAACTGTTATTTTTAAGGGAAAAAATAACACTCAAAATAAGTTTTATTTTGTAAGGAAAAACATTATTCTTCAAAAATAACTGTTATCTGTAAGAGAAATAAGACTCAAAAAATAAAACTCTTTTTGCGGATATGAAGGAATACTTGTTTTCAACAAACACACAGTCCCAGCGCCTTAGAACCCAAGTCACTGTTGACAACATCTCCTTCGAGGTTGTAAATTATTTCGTCTATCAGGATCCTGCATAAACTGGGTCAACAATATCAGCATATACTCGTAGATCAAGGAGAGAATCTTAAACAAACAAGCGTGACAAAAAAAAGGCACGCTCTGTACGTCTAAAATGATGCCTGTCCTGTTATGAGCATCACAAGGTCTTAAAAAGCCTTCAAGAGAAAGATCACTCTTAAGATCTACTGTCGAATCTACGTCAATGTCGAGAACCAAATACGATAGAACAACGAGCTGTAAATTGTGGTCGAATACTGAATTTCGTGGATGTTCAACCTATAACTCAAAGGCTATTAAATTTCTCAAACTTGGGGTGTATGGGTGGTGCCACACCCCTCGTCCAACGCCTTACAATTCTATCAGTGAAACTGCATGTGTACATTGAGTGCCAAAACTGAATTCCGAGACTGTGCGACCTATAACTCCAAAGCTATTCGATATCGCGAATTTGAGTGGTGCGGGATGCCCCCTTTTACCCATAAAATGTTATCAGGGAAACTACATACCAAGTTTCACTATAAAAACGTGTACAACTCCGGAATTGGCATGATTTCGAAAAAGTGGACATAGATATATTGCGACCACGCCTTTATTTGTACAGTTTCCGACAGTAGCCATCTGAAAAAATTACTAAATTTTAGTTTTTTACGATCAAAACCGTCTGATATATACCCTTTTTTTTTGTTTGTGGGCAATGGCACAAATTTAAATTATATGGAAGGTACCACGCCCCGTTGTCCAATCAAAACCAAAAACCACAGGAACACTATCAAGATGTGGCTTCAGTTTTCCTGAAATTTCCATAAAGACCAACATACCAACATTTATTTTAATATATAAATAGATACTCACTATAAGAATTTGTTTCTACTAAGAATTTAAAATGCTTCATTTCAGTAAATAATAATTTATTTGACAAAATCTAGACTCCAGCAAACGATTTTCTCACTTCAAAAGTATTATTTCTCTCGTCGGCTAACTGATATATAATTTTTATTACATACGTATAGTGATAGCACAAATAATATCCAATAGCGCGGAGCTAAAATTTTCTATACAAAATTTTGTGTCTATATGACATCTTCCTATTCCAAAATGTTTTTAAATAGCACAATGTTAAAAAAAATAATTTTTTATCAATATTGAAGTGGATTTCAGTAGATTTATAAACGCTGATTCCGATTCTGGCAACACAATTTTTTTTATTTACGTAAAAAAATTTCGAATCTCTATGTATTTTAGTCTTTTTACAATAATTGTTTTAAATAAAACGGTCTAAAGGTTTATTTTTTGGGTAGACGAACTACCCACACCGGGTGAACGCGAACTACCGGGCCTGATAATAACAATGCTTGAAGTATATCTTTTTTAAAAACTTGGTATGCACTTCGTTTTTATTTAAAAACTCTTTCAAACGAGGTATAAAATGTAAAAATCGAATAAAAATTACCATAGTTGTGATATTTTACTTTTCGAAAAAAATTCCATTTTCTTTCTTGTTTTAATAAAAAAATCGTAAAAATGCAAATTTTAAAAAATTTCAATGAAATGTTGTTGAACTATTTTCTGAAACAACACTTATTACAAATACAAAAAATTGTGAGATTACTTTGAATTACTTTGGCGTTAGGGAATTTTTGATTAGAAGTGTACCTTTTTGAAAATGTCGAGTTTGAGTATTTTTACGAAAAAAATTCTCAAAAATCCAAAAATGCAAAATGTTAACTAATAACAACAATTATACTTAAAGCATAGTCTTGAGCTATTTTGTGCTCCAAAAAAACAAGTTTTTTTAAAAAATATGCTCCAAGTATTGTTATTATTACTTCTTTGATTAAATATCAAGAAAAGCCCATACAAAACGATTTTCCAACTTTTGGGCTCTTGAGCGAGTTTTAAAAGTTCATCAATCGGCACGAAACTTTCTAGGTTTTAGTTTTATATCAAATCAAATATTTTTAGCCTACACCGTCAAAAATTCGAGCTAACTTTTTTGTTTTCATACAAACGGGGGCAACCCTAATGTACAGCTTATGCTTATAAATGATAAATAAATAATAAAAAATAATAATTACGCAGACAAAACAAGAAAAATGCTTCTCCTGTAAAATTTTGTTTTTGACGCTTACGTTAATTTGGTGGTTGATATGTTCTTAATCAACATAACATCCTGAGTTGATTCAGTCATGTTTGTCTGTCTGTGCATGCCTGCGTGAAATTCAGTTTATAAACTTTTTATTCAAAAATAAAAATCGAGTTTCAAAATGAGCAAAATCGATTGAAAACCACTCCTACGCAAAACTTTTAATATAGTGTATTACAGCTGTGAGGGTATTTTAACTTCGGTCTATTGAAAATAGTTCCTTACTTGTTTCCTAATAACATACTTTTTATATTTTCTTGATACAAGAACGATAATGCTTGAATTGATATTTTATGTATGGGTGAGAACGATAGCCTTCTTGCGCTCCTGTATACTATACGTTTTTGGGTTCCCTGAAACCAGATCTAATAATTTAACTTATGTACTTATATAGCAATAAACTTATAAGTACAACAATTATATTAAAATTATAACAAGATACTTATAGTTTCAACTTTTCAGAACGATAAAACTAATAAAAATTTTACTTCAAACCTTGACTTGCTGGGTTACACGATTTTTGTGCTCGGACTAGGTTATCCCGACAGCGATAAAAAACATGGTCTAATTCCGAAACCCTAAAATTTTGTAGTCAATCCCGGAATCCCGGGCGATTTAAGCCTCTTAAAATCTAGTGATTTTCTTTCCAAGATCCTGGGATATTTAAATCAAAAATTTCTAGTACAAATTTGCATGTAAATGCAACCATTTCAATTTAAGTTGACATGAATATAGAATTAGAAAAACCTTTTATTGAGGCTGAAAAAGATTGTATGGACGATGAGTGTGAATCACTGGAGCAAATTCTTTGCAAAGTTTAAGAAGAATTTGCAGCAATGTATTTCAAAACTGTCAGATATTCTGACTTAGGAAATATTTTGTTTTGTGGTGATGGCAAACGTGATCGAAACTTACAAATTTCTTACGATAATCGTAAATTTTTTCTCCAACTAGCATAGAATCAGAACGGTACTTCTCATCAGCGCGTTATAATTGCAATAATATCCGGAAAAAAACTCTCGAATGAAAAATATGGTGGAAATGTGGTGATGGCAAACGTGATCGAAACTTACAAATTTCTTACGATAATCGTAAATTTTTTCTCCAACTAGCATAGAATCAGAACGGTACTTCTCATCAGCGCGTTATAATTGCAATAATATCCGGAAAAAAACTCTCGAATGAAAAATACGTCGCGTTGATCAGCTTAATGTATTACTTTAAAAATAATTAAAACAAAAAATTTAATTTTTTAAAAGTCTTTTTCAACCTTAATTTGCCTTAAACAAAAAAAAAACATGAAGACGGTGTATAAAAAGAAATGCTTAACATTTATATAATAATACCTTAAGCTGTTCTGTATTTTCTTTTTTATATTTTTTGTTCTTTAAATTAATACAATCTGCTAGTAACTTAAATCATTTAAGTTTCTTTTTATTATAATAAAACAATAAGGGTATTCAGAAAAGTGTGGTATCATTTTTAACTATGGCAAAAAACCACAAATATGAGCACCCTTTAAAATAGAATCAGTGGTTAGAAATCTCCAAGTTTAGCTTTTTGTTATTATGCAAATAAATTAACTATTCAATTCGATATCTTTTATTAATATATAGCATAAAAAAGTTGAACTTGCATATTGAGCTTCTTCCAATTTTGCTCAGAAGAAAATAATTGGCGATCCATTAGTTGTTTATGGAACTTTAAAAACCACGTTCGTTAAACATATCATTAGGCTACTTAAAATTGCAACACTTTTGGTTTTAAGAGATTTTATGTAAGACAGTAAAAAATAAAAAAACCACTCGGTAAAGTGTATATCAATACCACGGGGTTTTTTAACTACACTGAAAACAACGCAATTGTGAATACCCTTAATGTATTTTGTTTTAGTTTTGGTCTTTTATAAATTAATTTATTTACATTTTTTAGTTTTAAGTAATAAATATTAAAAAAAAATGTATTACAAACGTTTTGAATTATTTACTTCTTAAAGTTTTCAATCCCGAAAATCATCATGAGATCGACAAAAGCTTAAGGGATTGGAATCCTTGTTACTGTTAGCATATTCCGACTACATTAATTTTACCACCCGCTGCAAATTAACTAGCATAAATTAACGTCAAACCTCTGCAAAGTCATTAAATATAATGTGCAAGATGATAGACCTAAAAATGGACATCCGCAGAATTTTCTGCTGGGGAAGGAAGGAGCAAAGTCTACATGTACTCCAGTGGCGTAGCTACGGGGTGGGGGTGGGGACAATGGGGATACATCCTCCTTTGCTTATGAAATGAACCTATTTTTTAATTTTGAAAAAGTCCATTGAAATTTATTACATAAATTTATCAAATAAAAAATATTTTGCTTTCACTGCGCATGTAAATTGTTTCGATAAATAAAAAAACATCACTGCTACCAAGTAAAGCAAGTTAATTACTAGTAACACCATTTTGAGATTTTGGTAGTTTGTGTGGTTATTGTTATTAATATATATGTAAAATGTACATACATAAAATACACATTAGATGTTTTCGTTTTTGTAGTTCGTTATTGGTTTTGTTTATTTTCAGAGAGATAAATACAATAGAGAATACAGATGCGTGTAGCTTAGAGTGGACTTTATTTGTATGGGGAGAATTTCCAAGCAGTTCATGAAGCGTTTCAAAGGCTCAAACTGCACACGGCACACGGCTTAAAGTTTGCACAAGTGCATGAAAGAAAACATTTTTTTTAATATTTTCATCTGCAATTTCATTTGGAATAAGGAAACTTTTAAGATTTTTTGTTTTAAAGTTTTTTTCCTTAAATGACCTCTTTTATTTTTATTATGTTGACTTTATATGATTTAAATACAAATTCTAGTTGTTTGATAGCTTAAAACATACTTGATTTTAAATACAATTTCTAGTTGTTTGATAGTTTAAAATCAGGGACCGTACCGGTTATGGTTTTTATCAAAAAAGTCGGATATTAACAGTTATCATTTAACTTTTATTTTTTCCGACAAAAATACTAGTTATTTAATGCCTTTTATTTTTTCGGGCAGAAATAACTGTTACTTTTGACTTTTATTTTTTAGGTCAAAAATAACAGATATTTTGTGCCTTTTATTTTTTCGGTCAAAAATATCAGGCAATTTGAATTTTTTTAAAGGCCACTTGAACGGCAAAAAAGTTTTATGCAATTTTTATCGCCTCATCAGCAGCGCGCACATTTTGAGCTATAAAACTTTTTAGTTTTTAAAGTTTTTTATTCGGCCTTTGAAAAAATACAAATTGCCTGATATTTTTGACCGAAAAAATAAAAGGCACAAAATAACTGTTATTTTTGACTTAAAAAATAAAAGTCAAAAGTAACAGTTATTTTTGCCTGAAAAAATAAAAGGCAAAAAATAACAGTTAATATTAATTTTTATAGTAACAGCCAAAAATTTAAAAGGCATTTAATATTCGCGACGCTGCTGACATTCCGATAATAATGGTATATTTAAAAAAGTAGTCCGGCCACTTTTTCGTTATGCCCTTTTCATCTGAAAATTGTAAAATAACAGTTATTTTCGGTCCCTGTTTAAAATCGTTTATTGAGCTTAAGGTCAAAGTTAGAACAATTAATTGTTCTAACGAATCTTTCCAAAGAAACAACAGCAACAAAGTTTTCAATATGAAAAGGAAAAATCACTAGCTGATTTTATTGCAATTTCTGCCGGGCTAAAGGCTTGTTTTTCCAAAAATTTTTCAGTTTAATGAATAATAAAAAAAAATTATTTCTTTCATGCACTTGTGCAAACTTTAAACCGTGTGCGCACGGGTTTATATGCATTTGATCTTGCTAAAATTGTTCACGAATTTTTTATCATCAATTACAACAGTTTGAGCCCTTGGGTTGGACTTTTTAAAATAAGGTCCTCTATAGTGTAGCTACAGAGCCAGTATGTATGATTACTACGCAGGTTTGCGCATGCGTTACTAAAAATGCGTTGTTCTTTGAAAATCCATTTATTTTTGAAATGCCATAATAAATTCGAACTATTTCTGTTATGCATTACATTTTTTCCATATTAAAAATATATTTTGTTAACTAAAATTGTAATTTTAAATCACTTATAAAATATACATATACATATATGATCTTTACTACAGGAAAAATAAATACTTCAAATTTTCCAACATTTATTTCCATTTATTATATATAATTTTGAATTACATTTCGGTTTAACCAATATAAAAATGAACAAGAACAACAAATTTATCACTAAAAATATCAAAGGAAAACTTTTTATAAAACAAAATACATTTTTACATGAATTTAATTGTGAGCTTTTTAGATCAAGTAAGTTTGAAGAAGACAACAACAACAACAAATTTGTTTTTGAATAATTTTTATTTAGAAATTGAAATGCTTTAAAATAGTTTTGAAAAAAATAAATGAAAAAATAACCAGAATTTTTCTCTATTACTGTATAAAAGGGAATTCTACGTCTATACTTACGATACTATGGAAACTGTGTCTTTTTTATAAAGGGTTGTAGTAAAAACTATTATTATTTCTTAAAACTTTATAGTGCGCTTAACGGACTGGCCGATTTTCAAAGAGCCATTAAGTGGTTAAAAGCAATATCAATTAATGTCATATAAAAATATTCACTTTTTTCTGTTTGCCTAGAGCGCACAATGGCTTTACAAAGTAATCGCTTTAAAAAATATATTTTTAAACATAGTTTTAGGCATAGTTTCAAATTTTGTTTATTCCCTCCCCCCTTCTTTTGGCAGATCATAGCTACGCCACTGATGTACTCTGAAAACTTATTGTTGAAATTTATTTTAATTTTTATTTTTTTTTATAATTATTTATTTGTAATAATTTATTTCAAAATATTTAATTCAACATCTTGTGCTTTTTTGGCATGTAGATAAAGTCAACAGTTTGTGATAGCTTTAGTATTGATATTGGTGTCAAATTAAACATATATTGTTTAATGTTACTATAATTTTTGTAGTGCTATTGCAAAGCTACTACACTTCTGTAAGTAAAATTCAACTTTTTTTGTTTAGTTTAACTACAATTCTTAAAGTAATATTAAAATTAATTTTGTGCAGATAGCAATCTTCCACCAATATTTAGCAATAAGAACTGTTGTTAATCAGCTTGTTTTATTGAATCTATTATAAACCACGCTGTTATGCCGGATATTAATCCCAAATCTGAATAAAACACATAATATCGAAAATTATTCAAGTAAATTGCAGTATGTAAAAATCACAGTATAAAACACACGTCTTTATTTAAACTTTACTGTAAACATTTATTACACTTTAAAACATTATCCCCACTCAGTCATACAAATATTTATTATTTTAAAACAAAAAGAAATTTATAATATTAGCTTCAAATAAAAGTAAATAATTTAATTAACTCATTAATTTTATTCTGTAGAATTTTATAACAAACCTTACAACTCTCGTATAAAATCGTACAAAAATACATGATGTTGTTGATGTGGAAAATTCAGCATACATGAATTAAATTTAAACGCCTTATATGACGAAAACAAAGTTAAATGCATAGTCAGTTCCCGCAATAGTGCACTTTTTCCAATTAAAAAATGAAAAATGTAAAAATAGAACTTGAAGCTATAATTATTTTTTTCGTTATACTATTTGGCCAAAAGTAAATTAAAATTGCTTTAAGCCACACGGTATGCCGTCATGTAATTGATTTGTATACATTTTGTGTATTTTTGTAGTGGTTACAGGAATGACAAAATCATCTTTATTTGGATATCGCAGGCATCAGAGAAAACTAAAACACTTTCATGTGTTATACTCAATGTCGTTTTAGTCAATCACTAACTGTATACGCAGTTGCTTACAGAAATGACAATTTTTTGGTTTAAATTGTAAGAACATAACAAATAAATTTAACTTTGCACTTGGGCTTCGCACTTAAAACCACTGGTGCCTCTTTGAAATTTAAATATAAGTAGTGTTAAAAGCCACACTGTGAGGATGCTTAATTTATTTTTATTTGCCTCTTAGTTTTCCTTATTAAAAGGTGCGAAATTCAAAAAGTGGTAAAATCGAGGGTCCAAAATTTTGTAGATGAAATATATGTTAAAAAAATTGTTGTCATCTAGAACAAGTTGATATAAAAATTGCGAAAGCTCCACTCTTTAAATTGTTATATATTTGAAAGAGTACCGATTGCAGGATGGCAATTTTATGGCTATTTTGGATATTTCATCCTGCAAAATAAATTTTTTAATGACCTGATACTACATAAAGTTGAAGAAAAAAATATTTTCTTGCACTTCTAGGAGGCAAAATGTGTGGTCTTCAATGTTACACTTTGTTCCTTTTTGTTCCCATCTAAATTTTTCGCCATTTCGATCAGATGAACGACCCAGGCGAAATGTATGTATCTATGCAGTGAAGCACTACAAGAACAGATTGCTTTGATATTTATGTTTTCCGATGGTATAGTATATAAAAGAACGGAATATAGTCGATACAGAGAAAAAATTTTTTTTCGCCCGTTATTTCAATAGTAAAATTTATCATACAATGTTGTGTAATTTTAAAACATTGTCATTGATATTTTCAACATTGAATTTTTTCTGTGGAACTTGTAGCAAAATTTTACTTCAGTTTAATAACAAAACCATTATAAATACTATTATAATCACAGTAAATTTACCTTACTATTTTAGTTAACCTTTTCGGCCCTGGCGGTGGCAATTGCCACCTTCAAGTTCAAAGGTTTGCATTACCAGTGCAACAGCATATTTCTACTACTCACTGCTAGAGGTCACTTCAGACGGTATTTTCCATCCGAATTATGATTTCCACCCGCCACTTTATTCGTGTGGCAAGCAGAGATCTGCAACAAGTAAATTGAAAATCAAGCTACTTGAAAAAATATCAAGCTTAGAGTTGATATGCAGGAACTTGATTTATTTTTTTCCTTACAATTCGCGACTGGCTTCTGAAAAACGAATCATATGTCTGACGTGATTCTATTTTGTTTCTACCCCACATGAGTTGGTGGTAAAAGTCAAGTTTTCTACTTTTCAACTCTGGTTTCGACTCTTTGCGACTGCACTGCCGTCGGAAGCGACTCACGATCGTTTGTTTCGTTGTTCGTTTCATTTATTATGCGGAGTTCGTGTAACTTTTTTCTGTTGTTATTGCCATAATATTAGGTGGCAACCCTTTTTCGAAATTTAATAATTTGGAAATTCTGACAATGGATTCGGATTCAGCGACCCATTTTTGGTGTACCATTTTTTTTGCCAGCCCCGAATTCATAAAACTACAAAAATCAAGGTGGCAACCCTATTCATCATCTTGAATTTTAAAATTCTGACTTTAGATTAGAAATCAGCGACCCCTTAACACTGATAAATGACGTTTAAAACTCTTGAAATGACATAATATTAGGTGGCAACCCTATTATTTCAAAATTTTATAATTTGGAAATTCTGACAACGGATTCGTATTCAGCGACCCATTTTTGGTGTACCATTTTTTTTTGCCAGCCCCGAATTCATAAAACTACAAAAAAAATAAGGTGGCAACCCTATTCACCATCTTTAATTATAAAATTCTGACTTTAGATTCGAAATCAGCGACCCCTTAACACTGATAAATGATGTTTAAAACTCTTAAAATACATATTATTAGGTGGCAATACTGTGGTACAGATTTATGTGGCAACCCTAACCTCCATCTTAAATTTTAAAACTGTGACATTATATTCGAAATCAAATCCGTTGTCAGAATTTCAAAATTACAAGAATTTGCAAAAATAAAAAAAATCTAGTTGGCAACTCTATCCGCCACCTTAAATTTTAAAGTTTGACATCATCTTCAAAATAAGTTACCCCTAAAACTTCCAACCACGGAGTCCACAGAATCCCTAAAAGTCCTATTACGCTTAAGCTCTCTCTAATGCCGTGGTTATGCTAGCCAAACATGTTCGGTGTTCATTTTTGTTAATTTGTTCTCTTCGCTGAAATGTTTGTTTGGTGGTTATGCTATGATTGGTGGCACAGTTGCATTATATGTAATAGTATGTCAAAATACAAAAAAGCACAACCCTAATTTGCATTTTTGTACTTAAAAGTAACGAATTAAAATATACGAACTGATATCACTTACTCTGAATTTTGATTATAATATCTTAAACAAAATGGTTTGCATATATCTGACATGCTAGCTAGCTGTTTATGTTAAGGGTTACTTGAAGACACAATCAACTTCACTTTTTAATACTTTTACCTACTTTTTTGATGCTATTATACAAAATGACTACAGCCAACACTGGAAAGTTCGGCATGTTTGGCGTTTCAATCAGCAATCAAAATGTTCGGTCCGAGAGCGAGAAAATGAATGTGAGAAAAAGTTCATTTCTTCATTTTATACGTGAAACAATAACAACAAAAAATGTTCGGCAATCATGTTTGGCTAGCATAACCCCGGCATAATGGATTTATAAACTTTTTGGATTTACTTTTGAAACCTTACAGTTTTTCGAGATTTTTAAAAAATAAACTTTTAGTTTGAATCTTAAACCTTCTGTGTTTAAATGCCCCAGTATATACATAAATAAACTTTTTGGGTTTAATTTCTAAACCCTACAGTTTTTTAAAATTTTGAAAATTAATTCAAAGTTTAAATTTTAAACCTTCTGCGTTTAAATACTTTAGTATATACATTAATAAACTTTTTGGGTTTAATTCTTCAACCCTACAGTTTTTTACATTTTTAAAAATAAGCTCCAAATTTAAATTTTAAACTTTATGGGCTTAAATAACCCAATACATATATTTATAAACTTTTTGAGTTTGCTCTCTAAACCCAAAAGTTTGAAATATTTAAATCTGCAAGTAGTAAGCTTTGAGAAGTTTTAGAAATAAACTTTTAAATTTAAAAAAGTAGTTATAAACTTAAAAATGGTTTTAAAAGTTTAAAATTGATATTTGATAAAACTGATATTTTTGACAGCGTAATCATAATAAACTAGTAACTTTTAAGACATAAGATCAATGTGAAGTTTGTAAGACATAGTTTTTTTCTATAATTTTTCTCCAAAAGTGAAACGATAAATACATTTGAAATTTTTGACATATATATACTAAGGTTTAAAGAATACGAACATACATTGTTTGCAATTGTACGGCAATAAAATGGCGACAGTTTTTTAAAGCTTTCTTACGGTTGACAACAAAAAAAGCAGATTGCCACATTTGTAAAAAAAGTTTCAGAAAACTTATAATTGTTTTTCGGAAGATTTAAAAATTGTATAGATATAAAGAATGGAACTGATTTAAAAAAGTGTGTATTTCTGCAAAATTTTTCGGACAAAATTGTTAATAAAAAAGATAGAAAGTGGGCACATTTAAAAAACGACTTAATAGGACGCAAAAGACACGTTTTTTAACAAAAAAAAATTATTTTTAATTAAATCAATCAACGCAATCAATAAAGTTTTTTGCAGTAGGCTAATTTAAAAAATATTTTTCTGTTTCTTAAATTTTAGTTAATGATTGTACAAAGTATTAAATATATGTGTCTATCGGTTTCTCAAAGAAAAATAAAAACCACTTCGATATTTTTTTTAAGCTTCATCCTGGTCTAAAATTTTTGTTCAACTTTTTGTATTTTTATTGTGAATAAATTTTGTATTCCAATTTTGCTTAAGCTGTTAAAAAATTGACATTTCCAAGTAATTTTGAATATTTGAAAAATATTAAATTATTGGTTTGGGATAAATTTGTTAATTTGTTTAATAATAAGTTTTCTTATCAAAGTTGTGGCCTTGAATAAAAAAGCAGCTGCATTTGAGGAGGATGTTTAAAAGCGGTTGCATAAGCTAGAGCTATTCCTGTCAGCAAAAAAATTGAGTCTCGCTAAATGTAAAGCTGCTGAGCGACTTGGGTTAATACTTTTCCTTTCTGGGTTGGGATTCTTCCTCTGACTCCAAAAATATGGAGCAGATAAAAGTTTTAATTGTGCAATGCGCACAATTTTAGTTTTAATATCAATTTGGATTTGTAATAATAATATATAAACATATATAAACAAAACTATTTGTACACAAATTGTGAAATGTCACAATTTAATGTGAATCTGTCAAATTTTAAGCTGCTAGCGGCTGAAAAAGTAAGTTTTTTTTACATTTTTCAGCCCTTGAAAATGATAGTTCTGCATTTTTTTTTTTTACCTATTTCGTACTCCTCACACCACCTTAAAATGGTATAGCTTAATTTGGTGTGTTGCTCTGTTTGCATTTTTCAGATCTTAAAAATGCAAAATTAAGCAAGTGTCATATGGGCTTTAGCATTTCTCTTTTGCTTTCGAAATTTAGAGGCCCCATATCACGAGGCCCGGCCAATGCCTCCCAATTTCGATAATCCGGCACAGATATAAAGGTTAATTTTTTTCAACATGGCCAAAACGAAAGGGAAGTCAAGGAATTTCAGAGCAGATATTTGACTCAGTTAACGGAGTTTTTAAAACTAATGTCGGGTTCCCAAAAGCAATGGAGAAAATAAAAAAAAAACACTAAAAAAGAAGAACGAGCAACATAGCCAAACACACAACTACAAGCAAGCAAAAAACGTGCATTTAAACGCAAGTGTGTGAGTTTAATTATTATTTATGTTGTATTTTTTATAGTGGCGTTTAAACAATTTGTATGTGTGTACACTTGCATGTGTATGTGTTTGTGTGTGTGTGTGGTGCATATGGCTAACAAGCCAGTGCCTTAGTAAAAATTGGGCGGAGCCTCCAAGAGTGAACATTTGTGAATGAAGAGGCAGCAGCAACTCAAGTCCATCCAAATCAAAGAAGTAGATGAATATAAAGAAGAAGCAGCAAAGAAGAACAGGCAGAGTATAATGAAGAAGCACAAGCAGCATGGATGCCGCGCACGAACCCAGACTCTGACTCTGGGATTCTGTGAAACTGATGCTGTGAAACGAGGCACTGCTTTTAAATGTTGTATTGCATGAATTCAATGCACGAATGTCGGTCGGGTTAAAAGAAGGTAACTGCAAAAACAACAACATAATGCAGAAAAAAATGCTCGTTAAATTTTTTGGAGCAAACCTTTTAACTAACGTTGTTTAAGGTTTGCTTTTAAGAATTTTTAATTTGTGTGATTCGGCAGGTATTAATTTTCTTAGCTACCTACTTTCTTTTCATTCTTGCTTTATTTTTTAAGAAAATTTGAAGTAAATTTAAGAATAACAAAGATCAACAGCAAAAATAATGCAAGAGATCGGAAAGGTGTACCTTTTTAATTTAGAAACATGATGGCATTTACAGTTTTTTTTCCAGCAAGTATTTTTTTTTATTTTGAAAAATGTATAAAAACATTTTTTTAATAAAGTAGT
This sequence comes from Dichetophora obliterata, assembly GCA_963920525.1. Taxonomy (NCBI): domain Eukaryota; kingdom Metazoa; phylum Arthropoda; class Insecta; order Diptera; family Sciomyzidae; genus Dichetophora; species Dichetophora obliterata. The sequence goes on along the minus strand of OY986435.1, from coordinate 260,071,149 downwards.
TATTTGAAATAAACAACTAAAATTCCTATATGCAACGGACAGAAATTTGTTTCATAAAAATATAAATCCTTAATTCCATCATGGGCGTCCACAGGGGGAGCAGGGGGAGCAGAGGGGATATCGCAGTGCATTTTTTTTAATATCTTCATATTAAATCAAAAATCCTTAAGCTACAGTTAAAAAACTTTACGGGAGAGTCAAGAAACTATCTAAATTTTTATTGTAATTGTATGTCTTAGGGATTTAAGAAATCTTTTGCTAAAAATGTCGTTTTTATTTGTAGGAGTGTACAATTTAGCAGGAACATGTATTTTGATAAGGTGCATCAATAACACAGTGATACAAAAAAAACTAAAGTAGAAATACCTGGGAAATGATACTATTTTCCTGGAAGGCGTTGTTGAGTACAACAAGAATCTGCTTTTGAAATTTCCCAAACACCCCCAAAATCTTGAAATCCGGTTAAAAAACCGGTTTTGCGTACCTTTGCGCGCTTGTAAGCCTGTAAGTCAGTTGATAATCAACCGATTTTCATTTTCTCACCGGATTTAAAAAGAAGAAACCTAGACCTTTCAAACGATATCTTTATATTTAAGAAAATTTGAGAAGTCTGTGTGTATTTGTCCAGCAAACAGATATTTTTTTAATTTTGTTCGCCATTTTCCAACTTCGGCGATGATTCCACACATTATTTTATAATGGAACCGTACTATTCTTTGATTGATTCAAAAGGGACGTTTTCTAATGAGTAAAACGCAATTTTGTTTTTAAAAATCCAGTAATTATTGACTGAGTTATTGAAGTTTTTATTAAAACCAAAATTTTGCAAAAATACAAGTATTGGTCATTGAACTCAAAAATGTTTGCAGGTCCGTTTTTTTTTAATTCAGCATCATGTGTTTCTCTTTGAAGTGACCAGCAATATTCTGAAATCATTTTTACTTTATTTTTTCCTTCAAAGCGTTTTTCAATTGTAGCCATTTCTTGGTGAAAATGTTCGCCTTGTTCATCGCTGAACTGACCCAGGTTGTCTGGGAAGAAGTCCAAGTGCGAATGCAGAAAATGAATTTTTATGGACATGTTGCAGCCCATTCCACCATACGCATCCAAAAATTCATTAACAATCGCGACATAGTCGTCGCTTCTGTGATTACCAAGAAAATTATCACATAGTGCAACAAAACTCTTCCAGGCACGTTTTTCAACAGAACTTAACTTGCTCATAAAGTTTACATCTCTCATAATTTGACGAATTTGAGGTCCAATGAAAATACCTAAAATTCATCAAAACAGATAAAAACTATGAAAAAAGTACTACATATGGAAACAAATAAATTAATACCTCCTTTTATTTTGCCTTCACTTAGTTTTGGGAACACCGCTTTAAGATGACAAAAAGCGTCGCTGTTTACATCCAGTTTTTTTACAAATTGTTTCATGTATCCCAGCTTTAGATGCAGTGGTGGCAGAATAACATCCTCAGCTTTAACTAATGGGATGTTTAAAATGTTCTTCCTGCCTATTTGATGCGACTGACGAGTTGACCATTCTTTGCGATCATAGCGATTCGGTGCGCGACTATCCCATTCACAAAGATAGCACGGATGTTTTGTATTACCACCTTGCATACCAAATAAAATTGTCAAAACTTTTAAGTCAGAGACTATTTTCCATTTATGCGTGGCATAGCTGATGAGCCGGAGTATTTTTTCCATCACTTCGTAAGTTTCCTTTGTGTTAGTCGCATATGCGATTGGAACTGATGGTAACAGATTTTCGTTATGCAGTAAAACAGCTTTCAAGCCTAGGTATAACATTACATATTTCATATAAAGGAGTAAAAAATCACAAATTTCTCCAACAATACTTACTTTTACATGAACCATCAATAAAAAGTCGCCATTCCATCGATGAATAATTGTGATTCAAGGCCGAGAATAGTTTGGGTACATCTACGCAATACACTAAATTCTTATCATTCTCATCAGTCTTAAAACATTCTTCAAATATCAAAGTACGGTCCATTTTTCTACCAGATGTTATACGAAAATCTTCTTCCACCAAATTCCACTGCTTTAATCGCGACCCAAGAATTTCAGAATCTCGTTTTGACATATGTAAATCGCGCACTAGGTCGGCGAAATCTAGATTTGAAACATAATGCCGTTCCGTTGACTTCGAATTGGATGGAAGGAACTCTTCTTGTTCCAAATCTGTATCAGTTACATCAGTAGATTTGCTTGTTGTCGGAACATCATTATTCCCAGATATTGCCTTCGTAACTGTTGCAACATTTGCGTACTTAATGTTTTTGCGCATTTTAAAACTGTGGCCCGACACATTGGTTTGGCAAAAATAGCAATCATCTCGTTTATGATATGACTGATGTTGCCAAGTCATAGGCGCCGAAAAGGGCAAAACAATTGAAGGTTGAACTTTAATTTTTTTTAATGTTGCAGTGCAATATTCACAAATAATTTTGGGCTCGTACCACCGACTGGTATTATAAGAGCGATTGAAGAGTTTGTTGTACACTTCCACCACTCCAACATTGTTTTTAAAATCACGCCGATGACTGAAATCCGTAAATAATCCACAAATATAACAAAATTTATTACGTTTGTCACACATTTTAATTTTAATTGCACGCGATTGTTGTCCAATTGCAAACTTTTTTTTATGTAAACAGATTCAAAGTGATAAAGAAGTGATTAACAAAACATCAACAAAAACAATGTATATTGTTGTATATTGTTGTAATTTTTACTTCTTCCAATTCTTCTAATTTTTTGAAATGCTCCGATTTTTTAAAGCATAACTTAAGAGAGCGCAAAGAGCATAGAAAGAAACGCGATTGTAGGTGAAATGTACGACAGCGCAACCTGCTGTTTGATGATTCGCTAGAAAAAAAGTCCACAAAAACAAAATATATCTCTTAAGTAATGCCTTTAAAATTTCTGCATTTAAAAAAATTGAGCACAAGTTAGAATTGCAACCACAATATGCGAATATAACCACAATATAAGAACTTAACTTATGCCAGGAATATGTAATTTCGTTTCTTCATTTGACGTTTTGTTTCTCACAGCTTTATTCTCACAAAACCATTTCATATAAAAAAATTTACTTCTTAATAAAAAATAGTGTGCAACTAATATTAAATGTACGAAAAACCTAATAAATTTGCTACATTTGTTACTTTTCAAAAGATATCAGTCATCGGCATAGTTTTACAGATATCATATTAAGTTATCTGTGCTCCTATAAAAAATGTGCAAAAGAACACGAAAAACGTTGTGTAGGCATTTTTGCAAAAATTTTGTTTTTATCAATAACTCATTCAATTACTAGCCGATTTTTAAAAACTAAGTTGCGTCGTGATTTTTAATAAACGTGTTTGTTTAGTACATTAACAGAAAGTTGGTGTCTATATAAAATAGTGTGTACAAAAATCGTGAAAGTTGGAAAATTTTAAAAAAATTTTAAAAAATTGAGTTTGCCGGACAAATGCACATAGATTTATCAAGTTTTTATTAACAGTATGTCAATCATTAAAAAGGCCTAAATTTTTTCTTCTGGAATCTGGTAAGAAACTGAAAATCAGTGCATCGTTGGCTAAGTTACAGCCTTATAAGTGCGCAAAGGTACAAAAACTGGTTTTTTAACGGTAAGTCAAGATTTTGGGGGTGTTTGGCGAATTTCTGGTATGCAGTCTTGTTATACTCAACAATACCTACAAGAAAAATGGTAACACTTCCCAGGTATTTTTGACTGTCGCACCGTGTAATCAATCAAACAGTAGACTTTCAATTTATTGTAGCTTACGGGTTTTTTGATTTTATATGACAATATTTTTTATTGTTAATATATTTTGTAGAGAACTCAAAAATACTTGAGTCGGTGTTTATCAAATGTGACTAAGCCACACATAAATCATTCTTAGAAAAGCAGTGTTTTTCATTTTCTATCGATTCCTTCCATGTAGGGCAATAAATGTTTCCTATTTACTTCTTACATTAATTTAATATGCTAATCAAAATAAAAAATATAAAAAAGGACTAAGGATTCAAAATAAATGCATTATTTAAATGGATTAAGTCATTTTTGATAAAAACGCACTGGACTTAGTTATTTTTGAATAAAACATTTTATGGACTTGGGCAATTTTGAAAACTGCACGATGACAAAACATAAACAAACAAAAAAGGGGTGAATCAGAGGGGCTTAACTTCTTGGAAAGTTTAACTTGCAGCAAACTAAAAACTTGAAATAAAACAAAATGTAACAATTTTTTTATTTGACATTTTATTTCAAAATGCAACACAGAAAAATTTCAAGACTAAAAAAGGATTTAAAACGAAAATTATTCAAAATCTTCATAAACGGACTCTGTTTCAGAAATTCTAAAGTTATCGTTTATGTTCGATAACATTACATTCGAAAAGTATTTCAAATTAGGATTTTCCCTCCATAAAGTACCGTAATGTTTTTGTAGGAGTTGATCAACATCGCTTAGCTTTTCTTCTTTAACTTTGGCCTTTGAATTAAAAATATGTGGATTTAACTGAATTTAAGATTTTCCTCTCTTGATAATAAATTTTCTATGCGATAAATCGCTAGTATAGGATAATTCGCCACGGACATAAACGTGTTGTGACAGTTTTTCAATCACTATGCTCTTTACCTTGCTGATTTGAAAGTGCCATGTTTTTTTACCCTTTAAAACATCTTTGCAAACTGATTTCCAGTCAAAAACAGGAACAGTTCTCACCAATCGATGTACTTTTGCATGCATTGACATGATATCGATGTATTTCGTTGGGAATAATTATGGTTTCTTCACGTCGAATTATTTTTTCTGTCAGGGCAAAAACGCGGTCAGGTGGTATAAAGCTGTGACCAGTGACAGGAAAGATTACCTCAACCTTTAAAATAAACAAATTATTATATTTTAATTTTTTTTTAAGTAAAAAATTATTTTACCTTTTTTATATGTTTTGGAGCGCCAAGAAACCATTTTGAAAGCATGCCTGCTATTATAGAGTTTTTATTTTGTGCTGCACAGCCATCTGTCACTAGCCTTATGCATTTCTTTCCATGTGTATTGATATTATTTAAGCAGTGAAACAGTGCAGATGCAATTTCATTTGATCCTTTTGGAGATTGGTCTTCTGTCCAAACATATGAATGTATATTATTGCAGAAGTTAGAATGAGAACTTCCTACTACAATAGTAAAGTTATATACATATAGCTGTCTAGAATAGTAAGCTGACTGATCGGCAATCTTTGGAAGTGGCAAATTTTTTTGACAATCAAACGATATTATTAAAGTTTCTTGATTATTGTCTTGAAGAAATCTGAAGAAGCACTTGGCGTTAAGAACATGTTGTCTATACTTCGTAAGAATTATTTTTTTTTCTCATTTTCACTAATTTCAACTTTAAGTTTTCCCAGCAACTGTAAGCACGTAGAGCAGACATCTTGTCTAGGTGAGCCAAAGCCAATATTAAAATATTTATTAAAAATATTACGAAAAAATCCACATTTCACACTGTAGCCGGAAAGAGCTTGCTCATCATACATACGATACATTTTCGAAATATTAAGAGATGGATCAAGATACATTCTTTGCTTGATCCTACCTCTGGTGTAATGAGATTCAAGAGGCTTAAATTTTTTGATAAAATTTATTACCGATTCCTTTTTGCCACGAAAGTCAAGTTCTTTTCGATTTCCACTACGTTTGTCCAAAGCATTTTCGCCGGTATTGACAAAACGTCTTGCAATACCTTTTACTCTGCCAGGCTTGACGCAAAGGATTCCGCTGAAAGCGGACACGCAAACCGGTAAAAGCTGCTTACATTTAAAATCTGTAATGTGATATTTGCATGAAAAGGCTTTGCCTCGACGAATATTATTTCGTGGTCTCTTTCTTTGAACAGAATTTATTTTAATATTTCGAAGGATGAAATTGTCCTGGCTATTTTTTTCTGCTAGCTTGTAAAAATTTTTGTTGAAATGATGAACATCGCGTTTTGACAAATTGTTACACTGGAAAACGCTATTTTTTCCATGCTTCCATTCTGGCATCGCTGGTAATTTTTTTGTGAGCATCTGTAACATTAGGATTTTAAAAACAAGAAATCAAATAGCGCCCTTGATAAAAAAGCTCGGCCCTGTGTTCTTTAAAAAATAACACTAAAAACTGGTGAATACTTAACATAGCATTTTAGAAGAAATTACTTACATTTTCCAACGTTTTTCCTTTTTTTTAACGTCCGTGATGAGTGTTCTTTTTTGATTTGCTTGGAGATGAAATTTCCATGATTAAACGTATTTTTATTCTTTTTACATGTGCCGCAAAATTTCAATTAAAATATTTTTTAAATTTTCAATAGCTTTGACAACTGATGGCGTGCTTTGATTGGCTGAAATGGACTTGAGCAAGTTTGATCGGCACAAGTAGATGGACTTAGTTACTTTTGAAAAAAGTTTAATATTAAGGATACCATTTCGTAAAATCAAAAACGTATTCGAGCATTGGGACATTGTATACATAGAGAAAGAGAATATAAAAATTTCTTTCATTAACAAAATAAGAATTTTTAAAAAAGGGACTTAGTCACTTTTGATAAACACCGACTCACTTCTTTTAAGGTGTATTTGTAAATAAAGCTGAGGTAACCATGCATGCACTTTTAAATAGCATGTTTGTCTGTCGCAGTGATAAGTTACGATACCATTTCATTTACCCTTGTTTCACAGGCACTTTCAATACGTATTCTTACACTCAAAAAATTTTGTGTGTAAATATTACTAATAACTGCGTATTCGTACAAAAACAAATGCATATTATACGAATACATTTATAACATTTATCAGAGCTGTAAAAGAATTGATCAATTTGATTTTATCCACAAAAAAGTGAATCAGTGAATAACGAAATAGCAATGCATTCAATGAATACATAATTGATTTATAAACAGAATTTTTAATTCAAACTCATTTTTACAAAAAATGATAAATTATTCATTTCAATTATTCATTTCCGTTATTCAGAATAATGAAAAAATTTTTTGTCATTTGAATGATATTCACAAAGAATGCCATTCACAAAAAAAATTCAGAATTTTTTTCTGAATATTCTTTCTTTATTTATTATTTATTTTTCATTCATTATTAATTTTTTATTCATTATTCATTTGTTATTTATTATACATTTTTAATACATTGTTCACTTGTTATTCATTATTAATTTTTTATTCATTATTCATTTGTTATTAATTATTCATTTTTTATTGATGGCTTAGGACTAAAATGAATAAAAAGTAAATAAAGAATAACAAATGAATAATAAGAAAAAAATTAATAATGAATAAAGAATGAATAGTGAATACAAAATGAATAATGAATAACAAAAGTATAATGAATAACGAATAAAGAATGAATAATGAATAAAAAAGAATAATCGGAAATTCTGAAATTCTTTGTGAATTGCATTCTTTGTGAATAGCATTCAATTGAATACAAAATTAATTCATTATTCGTAATAACGAAAATGAATAATTGAATTAAACAATAAATCATTTTTGTAAAAATTAATATGAATTAAAAATTTTATTTATAAATCAATTTTGCATTCATTGAATGCATTCTTACGTAATAGTTATTCAGTTGTACTCAAAATTCTGAATATGAATCCCTATTTTACAGCTCTGGCCAGGGTTCGGACTTCAAAATTCGTAAATCGCAGTAAATTTTGAAAAAAACGCAGTAAAACGAATTTTTCGCAGTAGTTTTTTCGTTTTTTTTATATATATATTTTTATTTATAATCATGTACGTACATTTACTACTTATGTATGTATACTTTATACTAGTAATATAATATACACACAAATATATACATAACTATATATTATATATTTGCATGTTGCAGAAACATATTTCTTCCTGATTCAAAATATAGTTTCCGTAGACAAATTCAATCACGTTCTTTAAAAGCAAATCAATTTTCAATTTGGTCGCAAAAACTTACGTAAAACTTTAAAATCTAATCTAATCTAGTCAGCAAATCTAAAAATAACTAAAGTAAAGCAAAATAAAAAACAACAACAAGAAAAGAGAGAAAAACTGAGAAATTGACACTGAAATCTCATCGCCTCTGTTGGTGTGTTGCGCTAAGATGCCCTTGCACGAGGCAAGCACGGCCTGGGTTCGATTTCCGCTGGCATCACAAAGCTTTCTGATGAAGCCTGTAGCAGGGCCGAAATTGCAATAAAATCAGCTAGTGTTGGTTTCCTTTTGATATTGAAAATTTTGTCGTTGTTGTTTCTTTGGAAAAATTCGATAGAGCAATTAATTGTTCTAACCTGACCTAAAACTCAATAAACGATTTTAAACTAGCAAATAGTTAGAATTTGTATTTAAATCAAAGAAAATTAACATAATAAATAACAAGGTCACATAGAAAACTTTAAAATATATATTTTTTTGCAATAACAGCTGCATCTGACAGATTTTTTTTTTTTTTTTTTCAACGCACAGTGTACAGATGGAATGGACCCCTGAAACTACATTTTTTATAAATCAACATCAATGTTTACATATTCCAAAAATATCACAAAAAAAAACCATAAAAAAGTTTGTTGCGAATAAATCGCAGTAGATTTGGGAAAACCGCAGTGACGCAGTAGAACATTAAATTTTGCTAAAAAGCGCAGTAGATCTACTGCAATTGCAGTAAAGTCCGAACACTGGCTCTGGCATTTACTTACTTAGTTGGCGCTACAACCGTATGTCGGTCTTGGCCTCATCTAAGAATTTGCGCCAGCCATTTCTGTCTTTCGCTTGCTGGCGCCAGTTGGAAATTCCAAGCTTCGTCAGGTTGTCCTCTACTTGGTCTTTCCAACGAAGATGCGGTCGTCCTCTTCTGCGTTGACCGCCGCTGGGTACCGAATCGAATGTTTTCTTCACTGGAGCATCACCTTTCATGCGCTGAACATGACCAAGCCAGCGAAGCTGCTCGATTTTAATGCGCTTGACTATGTCGATGTCAGCGTACAGCTCATACAGTTCATCATTCCACCGTATTCGGTACTCGCCATTGACGCAGATTGGTCCGTAGATCTTACGAAGAATCTTTCTCTCGAATGCTCCTAAAGTCTTTTCATCTAAACTGCTCAGCGTCCAGGTTTGTGATGCGTAAAGTAGGACGGGCATGATGAGCGATTTATAGAGCGTGATTTTCGTTCGTCGAGAGAGGGCTCTGCTTCTCTTTTGCCTACTGAGTCCAAAGTAACACCTGTTGGCAAGAGTTATTCTTCGTTTGATCTCAATGCTGATGTCGTTGGTAGAATTAATGCTGGATCCCAGATAAACGAAGTTCTTCACAACCTCGAAGGAGGTATTGTCAACGGTAACGTGGGTTCCAAGACGCTGGGACTGTTTGTTTGTTGACACTAAGTATTTCGTCTTGTCTGCATTCACTGCCAGACCCATTCGACTTGACTCTCTTTCTAATCTGGAAAATGCTGCACTGACTTCGCGCGTATTATGGCCAATGATATCGATGTCATCAGCATACGCAAGCAGCATAACACTCTTGTAGAATATTGTGCCACTACGTCTCAGATCAGCAGCTCGGATGATCTTTTCCATCATTAGGTTGAAAAAGTCGCACGATAAGGAATCACCTTGTCTGAAACCTCGTTTGGTAATAAATGGTGGGGAGAGGTCCTTCCCGATTTTAACTGCGCTGCTGGTGTTGCTCAGTGTCATCCTGCAAAGTCGTATTAGTTTTGCAGGAATACCAAATTCAGACATGGTGGAGTACAGGTGCTTCCTTATTGGGCTGTCGAAGTCGGCTTTGTAGTCGACAAAAAGATGGTGGGTGTCGACTTGTTTTTCTTGAGTCTTCTCCAAGATTTGTCGTAGCGTGAAAATCTGGTCGATGGTGGACTTTCCAGGTCTAAAGCCACACTGATAAGGTCCGATCAGTTCGTTTACAATGGGCTTCAATCTTTCACATAAAACGCTCGACAGGACCTTATATGCGATATTAAGAAGGCTTATCCCACGGTAATTGGCACAGATAGTGGGATCGCCTTTCTTGTGGATTGGGCAGAGCACACTGAGATTCCAATCGTTCGGAATGCATTCTTCCGACCATATTCTGCATAGAAGCTCGTGAATGCATTTAAGTAGAGCTTCGCCTCCGTTCTTAAACAGCTCAGCAGGTAAGCCATCAGCTCCCGCGGCTTTGTTATTTTTAAGCCGAGCTATAGCTGTCAGAACTTCATCATAGTCGGGCAGTGGAACCTCGACGCTGTCATCCGCAATTGGGGTTTCCGGAATATCATCTCTATTGGCGGGATTGTTGTCAGCGTCGCCATTTAGAAGCTTAGAGAAGTGTTCCCTCCATAACGTCAGTGTACTCTGGACATCTGTCAATAGATTCCCGTTTTCATCCTTGCAGGAAGAGGCCCCGGTTTTAAAACCATCGGCAAGGCGTCTTATTTTTTCGAAAAATTTTCGGGCCTCATTCCTGTCACCATACATCTCAATCTTCTCCTGCTCGCGCTTTTCTGCCTCTCTTTTTTTCCGCCTGAAAATATGTCTCTCTTCCTTCCTCTTTTCTTTGTATCGCTCCTTAGCAGCGCGCGTTACAACCGACTGCAGGGTGGCTTTGTAGGCGGCGTCTTTCTCTGCAGTGGCGTCGCGAAACTCCTGGTCGTACCACTGGTTTCGGCGAGGGCGTTGGTAGCCAATCACCTTTCAGCATATATCATCGATTGGAGGAGTGCTTTGAAGCAGCAGTGAGAGTCGAGTGGCGAAAGCATCGGCTGTCTGTTTCGATTGCGGCTTGTCGACGTCTAGCTTTCTCTGTGTATGGTTGCGTGTATTCTTAGCTGCGCACAGACGTGTACGGATCTTGGCTGCAACAAGATAGTGATCCGAGTCAATGTTTGCACCACAGATCGTGCGTACATCCAATACACTGGAAGAGTTTACGTCCCCTCGATCAAAACGTGATCAATTTGATTTTTGGTTTTTTGATCAGGGGACATCCAGGTGGCTTTATGAATATTGAGATGCTTGAATCTAGTGCTACTTACGACCATGTTTCGTGCTGCGGCGAAGTCAATCAGCCTCATTCCGTTATCGGAGGTGTTGTCGTGGAGGCTGAACTTTCCGACTGTTGGACCAAAAATATTTTCCTTGCCCACCTTAGCGTTGAAGTCACTAAGCACGATTTTTACGTAGTGACGGGGGCAGCGCTCGTAAACATTTTCAAGGTGCTCGTAGAAAATTTCCTTGATCTCATCGTCCTTGTCTTCTGTCGGAGCGTGCGCACATATTAGGCTTATATTAAAAAATTTAACCTTGATGCGGATTATGGCAAGTCATTCGTTCACAGGTGTGAATCGCAGGACGTGGGGCCGTAGTATCTTGCCAACTACAAATCCGCATCCAAACTCGTGCTTCTTCGCATGGCCGCTGTAGTAGATATCACAGGGTGCATGCCGAATGCAACCCTGTCCCTTCCATCGCATTTCTTGGATAGCAGTGATATCAGCTTTGTATCTTTCCAAGACATCAGTCAGTTGGATAGAGGCACCTTCCCAATTAAGGGTTCGGACATTCCAGGTGCATATCCGTAAATCATTATCAGTTTTTCGTTTGCGGTAGTCCTCATCAGATTTGGGGATCAATTTTCTTCTATTCTTGTTTGTTTTCATTGAAATTGGTTTTTACGGGTGGGCTTCAAACCCGACGCACAACCTATTTTAAGCCTAGGGAGGCCCGCCGCTCAGATTAGCCGCCAAACTAACGGTTGTCAGTTTTGACGTTGCCCAGGAAACACCACGTGGAGGTTTGAGTCGACTTGAGACGATTTCACAAAGATTATGCTGGCCTCGCCAGGTTGAGACAGTCAGACATGTTACATTGTTCCATCGCCCCCAGTTTCTCTGGCATTTACTAATAACAAAAAAAAAACATTCTATCTAAGCTGGGGTTTGAACCACGTTTTTCTAGCTTACGGGCCAAGTACTCTTTCAGTAGACTACAGCCACCTTGCAATCATGCATTTCCTTATATTCGGTAGTTGTTCAACAAACCAGGCTGAAAGATTTTGGTTGTAAATTTTTTAAACTCAACCAATACTAAATAGTACGAAGCCATTAGTAAATACTACGAATGCAATGGAAGAAATTACGATAGTATTCTTACGAGAAATTGGGGAATGATAACGAATGATGTCCCTATTAGTCGAAGATCATTCTTCGGAGCAACAGATGGTAAGGGATATTTAAGCCAATAACGCATATGAACTTGGACGATAAGCAAATTTATGGTTTAAAGTAATTAAACACAAGAAGAAAACAAAGTAAAATTAATTTAAAAAACTAAGTGCTTTCCCAAAAGTCGGCTTAATAAAATCGTTTTCTGTCGTTAAGATGATCCAATTTGGATAATTCTTTCATTTGCCGTAAACTTAATAAAATTGCTAACAATCTTGCAGCATTTAAATTTGAAAAAATTGCAGCGATCTAGGCAAGGGCAAAGCTTCTAATTCAAAAACGAAATAACAAATATTAAATTTTAAATAAAGTAGTCTAATTTTATTTAAGCACTAATTTTAAAAAAATCTAATGGCAAATTCTTGTTAAGAAAACGCTTTTACATTGGAATATCTTATGGTCAAAAGTTTTTTTATGACAAAAATTTATATAGAATACTCGATTTGATTCTTCAAATATCACGTGCTTATATTACATCCAGGATTTAGAATCAAGCCTTGCAGGGAGGTTCTGGAATATGTTTAGAAAATGAATGGAGCCCAAAACCCATCTATACATGTACCTCTTTATATATTTATTTATACGTTTTGAATAAAAAAAAAAATATTATAAATAATTTATGCAATAGGTATGTTTTCAAACTCGATTGTAGTAACTTGCCTGCTGCTACTACTGATGCATGTTAAAAATAGAAATAAGTCAGTTGATGTCCATGCGGGGAACATTTCAAGAATAGCGACAACTCTTATTCTTAGTTTTTGCGGATTATATAGATTTTTTTATTCTAAATCAAAATCTGATAAATTTCAGGCCTCTCGGAATTGGCCTCCAAAACTGAAAAAAAAGTCTGAAAATTTTGCTGGTTTTATTCATTTAAAAAAGAAATATAGTGAAATTTTTGTATTCTTATTTAACCCTCATCGGTTGAATAAAATAAAAACGGTTCAGCGGAATGACCTTGTATTTTGCAAAGTAGAATTATTTTGCCTGAACAACCCAAAAAACCCGTTTTTGAATTTGTACCCTTACTGTATTTGCCTGTGCAGTTATAGTTACGAATCGGTCCCTGTGTATGTGCGCGCATACACATAAGCAGGTACCTGGAATTGCCGCTTATTTTTGTGTGTGGATTTATAGCACGCTCTTATTTTTTCGTTTTATGAAATTCAGTTTGTTCTGGAACACACATAAGTGAAGTTTGCTTGCGCGTGTATTTGGGTTTTGGTTGTGTTTCGAAGTATTTGATATAAAATGGATAGAGTTTTACGTGAAAGAAGGCAGATGAACTAGGATTTTGATTTGGAAAGCGAATCTCCGTGAAATAGTGACGATGATTTTGCATTATCAGACGAGGAGACTGATGACAGTAAAGTTAGCGTGCATTCGGATGAAGATGACATTGAGCCACTTGAGCAAAATTTAGCAGAAGAAAATGCAGCAAATCCTGAAAATAAATATTTTTCACAAAATAAGAAAATTGAACCATTTGAAATAAATCGAAGAAATTCATTTCGACGTGCAGAAAATTTCACTTCAGATAAAAACCTACCCTCTTTGTTATGGGTTCATTAGCATATGTATATGGTCCAAAAGCATTAGCAGCTGCTACTATATTTGATGTTTCGTCTGCATTTCACATCTTCCTTGAACCGGTTGAGAATATTATTTTGAACATGACGAATTTATATGGTGTGCGAAAGTACAAAGACGATTGGGAAAACATTGATTTGGACACTCTGCACGCATACTTTGGATTGTTGCTGCTTTCTGGTGTGTATCGGTCATACGGTGAATTTGTTACTAAACTGTGGAATGACGAAACTGGTCGGCCAATATTTAGAGCAACAATGTCTTTGAAAATGTTCAAGCGTATCCATGGTTGCATTCGATTTGATGACCGCTAACAACGTATGGCCAACACTGCATCTACAAGTACTTCTGTACGTGACAAATTGGCACCGATTCGAAATGTATACGATAAATGGAATCATGATTTGAAAGTTGTATACACACCAGGAAAAAACATTACCGTAGATGAACAGTTAGTTCCGTATCCTGAGCGATGTCCGTTTCGTCAGTATATTCCATCCAAACCGGCGAAATATGGCATAAAAATTTGGGTGCTATGCGACTCAAAAAGCTGGTATGCATACAACACACAAATTTATGTTGGTCGGAATCGTAATGCCACTCCTGAACGTAATCTCGGACGGCGTGTTATTTTGGATTTGGTGGAAGGACTTTCTGACAGAAATGTAACGTGTGACAACTTTTTCACTTCGTATGAATTGGCAGAAGATTTACATAAGAATCGCATGACTATTTTGGGAACAATAAGGAAAAATAGGACTGAAATTCCTTCAGTTCTACTCGACATGCGTCAAAAGCCAATTTATCATACAGAAGTTGTATATGAACATAAATTGCAAGCAGTTATGTTGTCATATGTTCCTCGCCGGTACGGATTTGTGACATTGCTCAGTACATACCACAATGTTGTCAGCATAAATGAGAATAGTAAAAAGAAGAAACCTAACATCATTGAAGACTATAACAAAACCAAGAGTGGAGTTGATACTATGGATCAAATGGTGGCTACGTACACATGCAAACGAAAAGTCAATCGGTGGCCAATGGCAGTATTTTGAAACATGCTTGATGTTAGTGCGTTCAATACATTCGTGACGTTCATTGCATTGTTCCCGAATTGGAAAAATTCTAAAACTAACCATAATATTCGTCGTCGCCCTTTTATCAAGGGGCTTGGATTGAATCTCAAGTACATCAAAACGAGGCCGATGCTTCATCTGCGCATATAAAAATAACAAAAATCTTTTTGCTACACGCTGTGAAAAGTGCAGAAATTTCATTTTTGCTGAACATAGTTTCAATTTATGCGAAAAATGTACAAATAATTGACAAAAGTTAAAAATTCAATATTTTTTCTCATATATGTGATATTCTAATTAATTTCATTCTAAATCTACCTTTATGAAGTTCAAATGTATTAATATGATAGTAAACAATGTAGTAAATATAAAAAATCACAAAACATAAATGGTTGTTAATTTTTTCAGCTTTTTTACAATTAAAAATATATGTGTATGCGCGCGCATACAATGGGACGGATTAGATGTATTTCTCGAGGGAACGATGAGGGTAAAAAAGAAGAAAAGTTTGGGGCTAAATAGTAATTAGTGCGATTTTATTTAAGGCAAAAGACGACATCACATTATTTTATTTAATAAATTACTAAGAATATTTGTTGAGAAAGATTTTTTGAAATTACATGAAAAAAAATTATATTTGAAAATGTTTCGGGCATGATACAAGAAAGATTTTAACCTCTCTTTGAAATATATATAATATTCTTATGTGTACTTGTGTGTATCAACCGGTGTATCATGACAACAAAATTAGTACCAAAAATCTCAAAAAATAGAATTATATATCTTACATTTTCTTTATGTGCATTCTAGACTTCTTTATGTTTTTGCCGGGCCCCCCCCCCCCTAGAACAAATCCTGCGGACGCCCTTGACTTCAATTCTTCAAGCTAAATACTGCAGTTACAAGCTAAACACTGCGAAACATTTTTTACTAAGCTTAAGGTAGTCTGGCAAAATGATTAGATACAGATATTCACATGTTTTGAATTAAAAGCCGCTAGACAGGCGATTTCGGCCACTGAGCGATGGGGTGAAATTTTTTTTTTATTTTATTTTTTTTTTAAGTATTAACTTGAAAACTTAAATAAATTACTGCACGTACCTTAATTTTTCAATTTTTTATTAGTTTAATGGCATTCATCAATTTATTTTAATCGACTGCTGTGATGGGCCCTTTCTTCTAAAACACAAAATTATAATGTCTAAGATATGTTGCACATCACGCCACTGCCACCGTGAGTGTTACACATCACTCTAATGTTAGCAATTTTTTGTCATTGAAAAAAATACTAGTTTTCCCACAATGAAAAAAAATGTAAAATCATTTGTGATATTAAAAGATATTAAACAATAGCACATTTTACACCTACTCACTTTTAAAATCTAAAGCAATTTTTTTTCCGAAACACTATTGTTTGTAAATGAAAAAAAACTTTTTAACAAAAATTGTTCAAGTTTTTTAATAACTCTAAGAAAATTATGTCTGAATACTTCCAACACTTAGTAAAAACTAGATGCTGTCAAAAGAAACAGATCACAGTTGTTCACTTACTAAAATGTCAACATGTGGTATGAGAAATCGCCGTGTTACACATCACCCACGGTACACATTACCCCACTTCACCCTACTATTTAATATTATGACTAGTTCAATTCTTCACTGCAGGTTTTATTGGTGAAAAATTGTAAACCTTATTTTTAAAATTCTGTTTTTTAAAATACGATTGCAAAATTTACTGCATCCTTACAGCAACGAGCAACAATATTTTTTGTTATGGAAAAATGTATTGCTTACCGTGTCTCGCACTACGTTCAGCCTTCGTTTCGTTTTGCATAAAGATGCAATGAAAAATTATGTTTTAAATATATAATAAGCACCTCTCAAAAAAAAGTGAGCGTTTACACGAGTCAATGCAGGAACAGCAAATACTAAAGATAAGTTGTACCGGAAAAGTTAAGCTCAAAGTTAATGTGGAACTATTTTTTTATCTGATTTTCTCTCATATTTCAAATTGTTACAATTCTAAATTTGTAAATTTCACATTTGTACACAAACTCGATAGAAAATTTTAAGTATTAAAATTGTTTCATCCAAGCAAAGTTCTAGATTTACGCCTGAATTAAACCACACCAGAATTATTTTTTATTAATTTTTTTTAAATACTTTATTGTCTTTTATATCACTAATCTATTAACCGATTATAAATTGCTTGTATTATTACAAGCACTGCATGACTTTGTTTAAACAAATTTTTGCAGGAATACCAATAGAGAACCGGAAAAACCTTCCACATTGCGTCGTTATCGATTTATTCTCGTTGTTGTTGTTGTTGCTAGTGTTTTTGTGCTATGATATGCCATAGACTATGATTGGATCGTTTTTCCAAGAAGCGCCATTTTAGTTACGATCGTTGTGAGCGCCTCTTTTGCTTTTGTTGATGCAACTCCAAACAGATTTTATTGATGTCGCTTTTACAGAATGGCGTTGATAGTTAATAGTTTGCTGCTCTTGATGTTGTGTTGTTATATTGGTTATTATTTTCATTATTCTTATTGTTGTTGTTTTTGTTACTACCTACGATTATTATATTGTCTTTAAGTTTGTTAGCCACACTAAAGGGCGTTCGCAGGATTTATTCTAGGGGGGTCCAAAGGCGTAAAGGAGTCTAGATCGCACTTAAAGAAAATGTAACCTATATAATTCTATTTTCTGAGATTTTTGGTACTAATTTTGTTATCATGATACTCCGATTGACACACGCTTGTACACATAAGAAAATTATATATACATTTCACAGCGGGGTGAAAATCTTTCTCGTATCATTCCCGAAACATTTTCAAATTTAATTTTTTTTTTCAAGTAATTTCAAAAAATTGTTCTCAACAAATATTTTTAGTAATTTATTAAATTAAATAATGTGATGTCTCCTTTAGTCTTAAATAAAATCGCATAAATTACTATTTAGCCCCAAAGTTTTCCTCTTTTCAAATAAGAATACAAAAATTTCCCAATATTTATTTTTTTAAAAATGAATAAAACCAGCAAGGTTTTCAGACCATTTTATATTATAACCAATTGCGAGCTGCCTGAAATTTATAGGATTTGTATTTAGGAGGTAAACATCTATATAGTCCGCAAAAATCAAGAATAAGAGTTGTCGCTATTCTTGAAATGTTCCCCGCATGGGCATCATCTGAGTTATTTCTTTTTTCAACATGCATCAGTTCAAGCAGCATGCAAGTTACTAAAATCGATTTGAAAACATACCTTTTGTACGAATTATTTAAAATATTTATTTTTTTTATGATTCAAAACGTATGAATAAATATATAAAGAGGTACATGTGTAGATGGGTTTTGGGCTCCATTCATTTTCTAAACATATTCCAGAACCTCCCTGCAAGGCTTGATCCTAAATCCTGGATGTAATACAAGCACGTGGCGCGAAACAGTATAAAATAAATGTTTCAAATCAAGTTTCCTATATAAATTTTAGTCATAATAAAACTTTTGGCCATAAGATATGCTAATGTTAAAGCGATTTCTTAACAAGAATTTGCCATCAGATTTTTTTAAAAATTAATACTTGATCTTAAATTAGCCTACTTTATTCAGAATTTCCTAAAAAAAATTTTCTCTTTTGAATTAGAAGCTTTGCCCTTACCTAGATCGCTGCACTTTTCTCAAATTTAAATGCTGCAAGATTGCTAGCAATTTTATTGAGTTTAAAAAAAATTAAGAAATGATCCAAATTGGATCATCTTTATAACAGAAAAACGATTTTTTTTAAGCTGACTTTTGGGAAAACATTAAGTTTTTTAAATTTATTTTACTTTGTTTGCTTCTTGTTTTTAATTACTTTAAAGCAGGGAACGAAAATAAACCGAACCATATTTTAATGTGCCTCGCATGGCATGAATTTCCGTTCGGTTGCGTATATGTCAGTGGAGACGAACATAAATGTTATAATTCTGTATCGTTCGACAGCATGGCATACACTACATTATAATTATGTTTGCATACTCTCTACTCAACACATTCGGCATACGATATTTTTTACGTAGGCTATTCTCTCTCATTTTGTGTCTCAGAATCAGTGTTGCCAACACTTTTTCATATGTATAAAATTATATTTATAATGTAAAAAATGTATTTTCAACCAACTCTTGGATATTTAACTCTATTTGTGCAAAAATTCCCTCATCGTCAGATGAATCGTAATATTTATATAGAGACACGGGGTTTTTTAATATTAAATTTCAATAAGCCTTCTGTATGTAAAAACAATGGCGAAATACATGTTTTAAATCTTTTCAATAAACACTATATCACAAGAGGTGCATTACGCATATGCAATTCTATCTTTTTTCCATGCTCTGTTTTTACAATATTCATTGCGCTTTTTACTTACCTTTCCATTCTATGTTATTAAATAAACATATAGGTTTTTATTTTGCGTAAATGAAAATTTTAATTTGCAAATATTTTATTCCTAAGAATGTGCTAACATTAAAACCTTAACAGATCGGCACAAACAATTTTTCTATTGTTTCTTAAAAAAAAAAGCCGGCAACCCACTTAAAAACAAGCATTGAAAATTTTAAATAATTATTTTTAAAAAAATATTCACTTTTCAAAACAAGCTAGAAAAAGCTAGAAGATTAGGGTTGTCAATTCGGTGACCAGCGTGTAGATTGACTCGTAGAAGATTTACATTTACTATTTAGATCGCTTTCAGAAAAGAACAAAAAAGCTTGAGTGTCTCCTTAAGGGCGGGGTCTGGGTTTTCACTTTCGAAAAATCGATTTTTTTTTTTTTGTTTTATCTTATTGTTTAACATTTCAAGAATATGTCCTCAAAATTTTAATCCGATCTAAGCAATATTCTTGAAGTTATTGTTTAATTAGTCTCGGGGCCTTTAACGCTCTAACTCTAACAGAATAAACTTTAAACGCGTTTTTCTCAAAACTACTTTTTCAAAGTCCGTGTTCACTGCCATTTGAAAACTACTCGACCGATTCATTTCAAACTTTGTACACATTTTCTTCATATAAAATACCTCCCCCCTACGTTTAGTAAAAATTTTTTTTTTAACATTAAGGGTGTTTCCCACCCACAAAATGGCGGAAATTTTAGTCGAAAATAACGGTTCACACTTTAGATGGCCGCCAAAAATTTTTAAATTAAAAAAAAAATAATCAGAGAACGTTGGGGGGAAGATTTGTTTATAATTTAACTAAATTTTTATGGTTTTTCATTTTCAGATAATTTCCGGCCGAGTTACAGTGAACACCGCAAATTGTTTTTTTTTCAAGACGTCCTGGGGGAAGCTCTGTCACGGGCTAATGATTTAATATTTTTGCATGAAAAATTTACAGAACATAGTCAAAACTATGCTCAATAATGTATAGAAGGTTTGAATAAAATTGCTCAATCGATATTTGAGATAAAAAATCACAAAAAAAGTGTTTTTTTTTACGCTGAAACCCAGACCCCTCCCTTAATGCTCTGTTAACTATTTGCCCAACGTCTAATACTAGCGAACGAGTTTTTTCTGTGTCAACTATTATTAAAAATAAATCGAAATTGATTTTTTATATCAAATATTTAATATCTAAATGAAGAATACCATACTTATACTTGCTAATATTTTGAGTTAAGATAGATACACGTTGAATTACTTACAAACGGTTTTTTCTTTTATTTTGGATTCAATTTAAAAAGCTGTCATTTTCACTATATTAAATTTTTTAAATAACATTGAAAAAACAGTAGTAAATGTAGTTTACTTATGTTTTTTTTAAACTGCAAAAATTATTAAATAAAAAAAAAACTTGTCATTAAAATCCATTTGTGAAAAACAGACCGAAATATATCATAGACAGATACACCCAAAATCTCAAGATAAAGGCCGAAAAAATATGTTAGCTTATGATATTGCTAACTTGGCAACTCTGAGCAGAAGCAATAATTTTTTCCCGCTGGTAAAACTTTGTGTGTTCCAAATATAAGAAGTGTACTTTAATAAAACTGCTTGCTTTTTTAAAGTTCAAACCTTAGCTGGGAAATTTCGATTACGACTAGTAATCAATTACATTATATTTTAAAAAATAATTGTAATGATAAAACAATTCTTATGCAAAAAAAATTCTATTAATAATTGATTACGATTACAAATAACCAAAAAATAATCACGATTACTTTAGATTACGCCAAATAATAAAAAAAAATAAAAGTACGCAATAAAAAAATCGAACTACTTTTAAATAGGACTAGCATCTACATCGTAAGAAGAAATTAAGAGGTTATGTAATGAGTTAATTTACCACTGGGATGAATAGTTTTCTCGTGATAATTTTTGTTACAATTTTGTTATAACCCCTTAAGCCTTTAAGGTGATATTAAAATTAAAACAATTGGCTGCGAACCGGCTTGAAAGAAACCAAAAGGGTAAATAAATGCTAATATTATTTTTGACAGAGTTGTTTTGATATAGCTTAAATTAAAAAATGTAATTTCTTATGAATTGAAATTGTATTTGTCTTACAATCTTAAAATTAATATTAACATTTAAAATAATTGGCTGCGAACCTATCTAAACTGAACAAAAGAATAAATAAATTCGTATACTTTTTTTAAAGAGCTGTTTTACTATATCTACAACAAAAGTATGTAGCGTTCATAGTTTTTGTGTTACATGGAAAGTAGGCGCGGTTTGGGGCGGGTTTGTTTGTTTTCTAATTTTAACTCACACGCATAATTTTATTGGTCAATGACGAATCCTTCTATTTTAGTCCTACATGAATACGGGATGGAACCACTGTGCGGTGTAATTCCATGAAAGTTCAGCAATCATCTTATTTGTGTTAGTTCGCACTAATATAGTAAAATTCACAAGGGGCCGCACTCGGATCTTGCTGAACTGGAAGGGCCGAGCGCTAAAGTATATATAAACTCTTTCAGTGAATTTTTCCAATATATTGGACACGACAGAAAGTAATTTTTAATATTATTTGGCAACGGTTTTTTTTTTAATTAATTTGATTCTATAAAAACAATGTACCAACATGACAAAAATAAATTTGGAGAGCTATTTGATATCAAAGTCAGTTTGATTTTGTTTTTGTCCTATTTTGTAAGAAAAACCAACCGTACAGAAATCAAATTAATGTTTTTGTTACTTTTTATGAAAATAAAATGATAATAAAATTAAGAGGATTTTTTAAATTTTAAAATGATTTTAAAATGATGATAAAATTAAGAGTAAGTAGCGCAGGTTAAAATCAAAGGTATGTTTCTTCATCTTTTTAGAACCGTTATGATAGGAGTATTAACCTAAAAAACACTTTTTCGGCTTAGCCTAGCCATTGAAAGGACTTAAGAGACGTTGAAGTGAAATCGTTGAAGTGTCAGTCAGATATCTTTAAACCATTTAGATGTTCTCTTTTCTAATATTAATTATAAAAACCTAAGTACTTTTTATAAAGATTGTTTTACATTACAAAAATTATGAATATGGTGAGTTTTGATTATCGAAACATGTAAAAATTTCAAGTCATTTAAATGAATTTTGAGACTTTTTAAGAGAAAAAACTTTTTATAAAGTGATTTTGTATGGGAGTTAGGCGTTCTTTTTACCCGAGCCACTAATTTTCGAACTTCATCTTTATTTTTAGATAGAATCTTAACCCACTACTACAAGGTTTATAATCCAGCTAAAATATTTTTGATGGATTTATACACTGAGAAAAGAAGCATACTAAAATCAAAGAACATTTACTCAATATTAAAAAAAAAAATTTTGTTTGTTTTAGCGCAAATTTTTTTTTAAATGGAAACTTTTCTTTAAAATAAAGAAATAAATTTCAAAACAAAGAAATAGTTTATTTCTTTAAAGAAAATTTCTTTCTTTCTGAAAGAATAATTTCCATTTGCAAAAAAAATTGCAAAAAATAAATGTCTTTGCTTTTAGTCTGAGTGTGTAATTCATTTTTAAAATCAATATAAAAAATAAAACAAATAAAATTTTACTTTTGAATCCAAATTCTTAATTTTTTGAAATAAATGCGAAATAGATGCAATAAATTGATATTGTTTAAAGAAAAAATTTCCTTAAAACTAACGAAATTTCAGATTTTAAAACAAATATCTGTGTTTTTTATTTCAAAGTTGAACTTTTTTCTGAGTTTGTTTAAAATGAAATAACTGAATACACAAACAAAACTTTCTTCAAAAAAGTAGTTTCATTTCCGTCAGAAGCCATATATGGCTGTTCGAAGGAATGCGTGATTTCATGACTTTAACATGTACAATTGAAATTCCATAAACATAAACACAATTCCATAAACTTAGTAGTCTTATATTCTATAAAAAAATTATATTATATAGGTGAACTTACTTACATGTAACAAAGAAAAATTAATATTTTATTTTCTGAATTCTCCAGCCATAAAGTGATAACACGCACTAATAAAATAAACTGAGATTTTCTTAGCAGTTGTATTAAAAAAAGAGTCGTGTCGACAGACAGACAAACAGACGGAAACGGCTAAATCGGCCCAGCTAGTGATGCTGATCAAGAATATATAATATACTTTTCTAAACCAGACACGCCTTTTTATGGGCGTTAGAAACAGTATAAAAATAAATAAACTGAATAGCTAAAAAAATGCATTGATTATTCATACTAAAACAAGAGCGCCCTGCAAATGTATGCTACCTACAAAACTGAATGCGCCCTTGAAACGCAGCATGTGCTTGAACAAAGATAAAATGTTTTTCTCTCTGCTTTCTCAGTCCCTCAAACAACACTTCTCATAAGGTTCTTTAGTGTAGCTTATACTACGGAACAATGATGTTTATGTTCAAGTATGCAACTTGAACGCAACCGAATAATGGCCTTGGTAATGAATGCTACACAACATAAATATTCAGTTCTCTCAAATGAACGCTTTACTACCTTAACGAACGAAACGTTAGAGTTTATTTTCGTTCCCTGCTTTAAAGCATAAACTTGCTTATCGTCCTAGTTCATATGAGATATTGGCTTAAATGCCTCTTACAATCTGTTGCTCCGAAGAATGATCTTCG
Organism: Dichetophora obliterata; assembly: GCA_963920525.1. Taxonomy (NCBI): domain Eukaryota; kingdom Metazoa; phylum Arthropoda; class Insecta; order Diptera; family Sciomyzidae; genus Dichetophora; species Dichetophora obliterata. The sequence continues at coordinate 260,047,085 of OY986435.1, read as the reverse complement.
ACTAATAGGGGATTAACTTCGTACTTTCTTCCATTGCATTCGTAGTAGTTACTAATGGCTTCGTTCTATTTAGTACTCATATTCCCCGGCAGACGTTGTTCTGCAACAGACCGCCTTACTGCCGTATACGAAAATGTAAAGAAATGCCAAATACATTCACCATTTTCAGTATAGTTGCCGGGTAAGTAACCGGGTAAGTAACCATATGCAATAAATAACCAAATTTTAGTCTAACACGATAAAAACCGTGCGAAATATAGCATTTTTGGTGTTGTAAGCGGTAAAAAGGGGTGCGGCAAAATTATTTCCCTTAAACCATCTCGTACTCGAAACAAATCGAATGCTAAAATTTCAGCTCAATTTAGCTTAAGCCTAGCACACTTTGCTTCACTTCACGCTTATTCCCCGTAAAGTGAGTTTAACTAAGGTGGGACAGGCCTATTTTTAGTTCACTTGCCGAGAGTAACCATATGAACTAAATTACCAAATTTAAGTCTTATACGCCTCAAACCGTCTGAAATAAAGCATTTTCATTGATTCGTGGGCGGTGAAAGGGGGCGTGGAAACCAATTTTAAGTACAGTTGTCGACAGTAACCGTACAAAATAAATTACAAAGCCTTATACGACCCAAACCGACTGAAATATAGCATTTTTAGTGATTTGGGGGCAGTAAAAGGGGGGTGTGGCAACTTTTTTCATCGACCATATTGCACCTGAAACAAATCGACTGCTAAAATTTCAGGTCAATTGGTTCAGTAGTTTTGGGAGTCTATAGGCATCAAACTGACAGACATACATCGTTTTGCTTTTTTGTGTATACATACAGATATTGATTTGTTGGGCGATTATTGATGGGCGTAAAAAAATTTACATATAGTGACCGCCTCTTGGAGCACCTACTCAGCATGTTTCGCTATAAAAATGTGTAGAACTCCGAAATTGCCATGATTTCGAAAAAATGGGCGTATTTATGTTTCGACCACGCCCATTTTTTGTACAGTTACTGACAGTAATCATCTGAACAAAACTACTAAATATTGGTTTTTTACGAACGAAACCGTCTGATATATATCCTTTTTTTGGTTCGTGGTCGAAAGCGCAAATTTGGCTTGTATGGGAGGTACCACGCCTCCTCCTCCAATCGTTACCAAACCTCACAGGAACACCCTCAAGATGTGGCTTCAGTTTCCTTGAAAATTTCATAAAGATCGGTTCAATGGTTTTGGAGTCTACACGTGATTTGGCCACTTACCCACTAGGGAGTCCAATCCAGGGATCGCGGGATTAGTTCGGGATTGAAAACTTTGAGAAGTAAATAATTCAAAACGTTTTTAATAAAAATTTTTATTTTTTATTATTTGAAACTAAAAAATAGAAATTAATTAATTTATAAATCAACAGGTCAGGGCCGTAGCAAAGGGAGGTTTTCGGAATAAAAATCAATGCATTTAAATAATTATTTCATTGAATCACTTAATATGTTCTAAAAAACTTAAATCATATACAGAAGTTGCGTTTACGTGTCATAAAGTCTTTGTTAGCAGTTGAATCGTGTAAACAACAATAGCAAAAAGCAATGTATCGTCACTAATGTTTTCACTACGCTTGACATCGGCAATTGTAGATGATGGTACTAACTTCATTTTTATTTTTTTTTAATATCTTAAAAAAATTTCAGGTTTTTTAAATTAATATTTTATCTTTTACTAGCAAATACCCGCTGCTTCGCCTGCGATAAAAATTTTAAATACCATGTAAAAATTTTAAATCTTAAAATGAAAGTATTTAGTTGTATTAAAACAAATTCAAAATATAAAATTATTGTGTTCGTTTTGTTTAATTATGAAAAATGGTATATATTATTAAGAAATTACTTTATTTAATTTGAATAGCTTATTTTAACGGTAATTGTTATGGTGACATAAATTTACCTGGCTTGCTTTTTTTACTTTTGAAAAAGTCCTGCATAACAGCGTTATAAAAAAATTTGAGTAAAAAATTTTTAAAATTTGTAATCAAAAATGTAATTTTTTACATATGTATATTCTGAAAATAAATTTATTCTTCTTAAATTGTTGTAGTTGATCGGCCTTCTTCAGCTATTAATTGTTGTTATTGGGCTTCGACCAAACAACAATTCTTCTTAAATTTAAAAAAAAACCGTTATAATGACATCAAACTTTTGGCGATATCTCAAAAACTATAGACTTTCTCAATGCATAACAATGCATTTTTGTATGGACAGTCGTTTATTAATAAAATTAACGGTAATTTTCTTTTCTTTTCGAAAATATTTTGTACAGATATTAGGTATGTTTTAAAAAAACCTGTTATTATGACATTAAAATTCTTGCGACTTAGACTATAGATTTTCCCAGTATAACTCATAAGCCTCAGAAGGAGAAAAAAACGATTGAAATTTCATGTTTTGACTTAGCAAGCAAACATTTCCTCAATTTACAAATCGGATTTCATCCAATTTTCTTTGTTTGAAAGTTCAATTAAGTAAATTGGGGAAATGAGAATAGGTTTACCGTTACCTCACCAATGCAATGTTTTATATTGTTTTCAAAAAACCTCTAAAATATCCAACTTGTACTAAGCAATAGGCCAAAAGTTGCTTTGTTGTACATATTTTTTATTAATTTACATTTTCCTTATTTTTTCATATAACATAATTTAACTGCAAAAATTGTTCTATTTTGACACAAATAGTTTCTATCATTAAAAATCATGGGCCACCTACCCCCACTATGATTTGCTTAAGATGTTGTTACATATTTTGCAATGTGCTAGAGCTTAAAAACTAGTTTATGTGGAAAGCATTTTCAAATATAGCTTAAAAAATGATTCTGTGAAAAATATTTCAAATATTTCAAACTATTCCAATGTTATATACATAAATCTATGTTTTAATATATTTCCTTATCTATATATTCATAGTTAACTTTATAGTTATAGTAGAATTTGTCCTGACCCAATTCAATGAAATTTTTATGATCGTTTTGTGAATTTGTAAAAGTGTAAATTGGCCTTCGAACAAAACACAAGCTAGACGTTTCCGTTTGAAACATCAATGCATAACGATCAGAATTTTCTGATTTATACAGCATTCTTATTCATGTATAGTATTGCCCGGCAGACGTTGTCCTGCCGCAGACCACCTTACTGCTATAAACGAATTTTCATGCTGTTCGGAAAAAAAAATGTATATATTCGCCATTTTTAGTACAGTTGCCGAAAATAGCCGTATGAACTAAATTATCAAATTTTAGTCTAATACAAGCAAAACCGTTCGAAGTATAACATTTGTGATTAATTCTGGGCGGTAATGGGAGTGTGCCAAAATTTTTCACTTAAACCTTCTCATACTCAAAACAATAGAATGCCAGCATTTCAGCTCAATTGAGCTTAAACCTAGTGTGCTTTGCTTTACTCCAAGCTTATCCCCCGAAAAGTGGACTTAACTAAAGTGGGTCATGCCCATTTTTAGTAAAGTTAGCGAAAGTAACCATACAACATAGATTACCAATTTCTAGTCTCATACGACCAAAATCGTCTGAAATATAGCATTTTTTGCAAAAAGTGGGCATGGAAAGTAGACGTGGCAAATCTAACATAGCATATTACGATAAAGTTGGAATAACAAATCGTTTGATACCTATATCGTGTTAATCTGTTCAGTGGTTCTTGCGTGATTGTCAAACATCCGTGCAGTGTCACAACGCTTTTATATATTCGTATAGATAGACTAACACAATCTCAAGTGGGGAAAAGCTGGCTGGCAAGGCTGCAAAACATAATTAATGCTGATAACTAAATTCTGGCAACTCCCCTCAAAACATTAACAAAGAAAATTAATGAACACTGCAGTGTTGCCATGAACAAATTTTTCACATCGTAACTTTTGCCATCAGCTCGTCGAATGCACGTCGGATTTATGAAACTCTGAAAAACAACAACAACCTTGATTTTGCTTCGACTAAAAGAATGAAAAACGTTGTTGTTTTGCCAAGCAAAAACTACCAAAATACAAGATGTCAGTAAAAAAATTATATATGGGAAAATATTATTTTGTAAGTCATATATACATTGTTTTATTAAAAAAATATATGCGAAATCAGATATCGGATTTACTTTTCCTGAGATCGTAACATTTTGGTCAAATATCGGATCATCAGATTCAAGACTGATAATCGTAACAAACCCAATATATCGGACCATATGGCAACACTGGAACACTGTATGAAAGCAAGAATCTCAATGAAAGTAAAGCTGGATTCACTGATCATCTTCAGATTGTTTTGAAAGTTTTTTTCATATGAAGTTTTCGCTCAGAGAGAAAAATTTCTGCACGCTCTCAACTTGATTAACATTATTTTAAATCACACAAAAACATGCTGAAGGTTATCAGTGAATTCAGCTTAACTACACAACATGGCTGTCGTGTTATATTGAGAGAAGCTCTCTCGACAAAGAGAGAAAAGCTTTGTTTGCTGTTATATTGTGCTGCTGGTTGAATGTAGGCATCAAATAAAGTGCGTGATTTTGCAATAATTATAGAATAAATTTTTCGAAAACCTTGGTAAGCTATAATAATCCATATTATCATAGGAATCTAATAAAAAAAGATTTATCAAAATCGGTTCAGCGGTTACCGAGCTTATTCTGGATTTAATTTCGTGAGTCTCCTTTTATATTATAGTATAGATATAGATAGTATTTGGTACAGTCATTGGTATAATTCCCTGATAAGACAATTTTCGGACATATAACAGCGATTTTTGAATTTATTTGTTATCTCGTCTGTACGAACAGATATTAATTTTACATTGGAACTAAGGTGGAGTCTTTTTGTGGGAAAAATGCCATGGTAGATTAAGCATCATTTTTAGAAGTTTATTCGACATACTTGTAAAGTTTTAAGATGCGATTTGCAAAATGTCATTCTTCACTCTCCGCTTCAAAAATTTGTAAAATAACACTTTGAAGCAGTTTCAAGGTAGTGACAATTGTGAGAAGCAAAAAGTTGTAATTTTAAAAAAAATTTTAAATTGAATCCAAAAACATTTTGATTAAAGTAGTTAGTTTTAATAATGAATATTTTAAAGCTCGATGAATATTTGTTAAAAATTCCATGCAGTCGGCACTATACATATCCTCAATCGTAAATACATCGGAATTCAAAACAACAGTACAGCCAATATCAAATATAAAAAATTTTGCATTCTTGCCGTTCTTTTCTCGGCTCAAAAGTGGTCGACATTCTATAAATTCAGGTCAGGGTCTCGAAAATTCTGAGTTCTGTGAGGTCAGAATTTTTTCAGAAAAGAATATGCAATTAGTTTTGCTTACAAAAATGCGAAATTCAAAAAATGATAAAATCACGAAACAAAAATTTTTTAAATGAAGCATACATTAAAAAGTTTTATAGATATACTAGCTGAACCCGGTGTGCTTCGCTACCCCCCTCGTTTAAAATAAAATTAAAAGTATTTATATATTTACAAAAATTTATTTATTTAATTTAATTATTGCAATGCTTCGCCTCTTTTTTTGTTGTAAACCAATTAGAATTCAGCGCTGAATCGCATGTAATTTGCTTCATGCTCCCCCTTTTTATTTTTAGACCAATCAAAAAGCAGCAATTACACAATCAGCTGTTTCGCAGTCTGTTGTGGGAGAATGAGAATGGGGTTACCCCACTCTCTATTTTAATTAACACGTATTATAAAATCAGCTGTTTTGAAGACAGTGGTAGAAGAAAGAGAATTGAGCTACCCCACTATTTTAATTAATATGTATTTTAATGATTTTAATGACATGATTTGTGGTATAGCCGTTAATAAACGTAGTAAAAAAGTAGGTGCAGAAGTGTGCATGGTCGAAAAATATTATCATGTAATAAGTATTCCTGAGTCAAAGCTGAACGCTGTGAAAATTTAAGATCGGTTATCAGGTCCAGCCTCCAATATATCGCAAACAAAGGGGCGTGCTCCGCCCACTTTTCTTTTGGTACGTATTTCTATTCATGCTAATACCATATATAGCAAATACTGCCGCCGTTGGTCAAAAAATGCCCAAGATATGACGATTTTAAAATTTGGGTTATATGGGCGAGGCCACGCCCCTTCGTCCACTCACAACTTTATATAGTCAAGAATTTATTATTTCGTAAGAATATCCTATTGTGAAAATTTAATGATGATCGGTTCAGTAGTTAAGACTATATTGCGATTTTTAATTTTCCTAAAAAGGGGCGTGGTCCCACCCACTTTTCTCCTGGTACGTATTCCTAACTATGCCAATACCATATGTACCAAATAGCATCAACGTAGGTCAAAAAATGCCCAAAATATGGCTATTTAAATTTTTAGGTTATATGGGCAGTGCCACGCCCCTTTGTCAAACAAAAACTTCATATAGCCTTTTATTCTTTCCAGATTCATAGTAAAATGCTGTGAAAGTTTCAGGAAGATCGGTCCAAGGGTTTGGCCTCCTATAAAGCACAAACAAACAAACAAACAGACAGACATTCATTTTTATATATATAGATTGAAAGCAGATTTATTATAATTAAAGTAAAATGGGGCGAAAAAGGGGGATTTGGTAATATAAAATCTATGGCTACCTTACCTGTAGATAAAAACTATATAAAACTTTAGGTAAATACATATTACAAAAAAAGTATTTTGTATAGCAAACATTGTTAGTGGTATAAGTAAGTATCTGAATTAAAAAAGGGGGCGGTGAAGTGGGCGTGGTTCATAGTAATATGGCGACGTTAACAGTATTAAGAGCAATATACTACCAAATAAAAAATAATCCGTTGGAAGGAACAAATTTGTACAGAGAACAAAAAGTTTAAAACTTAAATTTGGCGTGAAAAGGGGCGTAAAAGGGGGCGTGGCGTAAGAAATGTTTATTTCTACCTCGCCTGGAGTATAATGTGTATACAATTTGAAGTAAATCTGTTAAAAACTATATGGGAGCCATTACATAATTTTAAAAAAGTGGGCGTAAAAGTGGGCGTGGTCGAAAAAGTACCCTATTAATCATGCCAGAGTCCCAGTTAAATGCTGTGAAATTTTCAGGAAGATCGGTCCAGAGGTTTGGTCTCCTATAAGGTACAAACAAACAAATAAAGAAACACACATTCCATTTTATATATATAGATAGCTTAAACCCGGCGCGTTGCTGCCGCGGCCCCGTTGCCAAACGCGAATAAAATGTTATCAGTGAAATTGTATGTGTAAATTGTGGTCGAATACTCAATTCCATGGCTGTGCGACCTATAACTCAAAAGCTGTAGAATTTCTCAAATTTTGGTTGCATGGGAGGTGACACGCCCCCTTGTCCAACGCCATACAAAGTTATCAGTAAAACTGCATGTGTAAATTGAGTTCGAATGCTGAATTCCGAGGCTTTGTTTGCTTTGTTTGATTGACTCAAAAGCTATTCGATATCGCAAATTTGGGTTGTATAAGAGCTGCCACGCCCCTTTATCCAACTCCCATAAAATTTTATCAGTAAAACGCCACGTGTAAATTGTGGTCGAATTTCGAATTCCAAGGATATGCGGCCTATAACTCCAAAGCTATTCGTTATCGCAAATTTGGGTTGTATGGGAGGTGCCACGCCCCCTTGTCCAACTCTCACAAAATTTTATCTGCGAAGCGGCACGTGTAAATTGTCGAATACCGAATTCCGAGGCTAAGCGGCTTATAACTCCAAAGATATTCGATATCGCAAATTTGGGTTGTATGGGAGGTGCCACGCCCACTGTTAGTAGGAGGTTGAAATATACTTTACGATCTATTCTCATACCTACAAAATATACTTACAAAATTTCATGAAAATCGGTCGAGCCGTTTCGGAGGAGTTCGATTACGTACCCCGTGACAGAAGAATTTTATATATTAGATTTTAAATATCAGAAAATGCAAACGGTATGCGTAATATTTTGACCTTGTCATCTAAAGCATGTAAAAATACAAATTGCGGAAGCTACACTCTTTGAGTTGGTATAACTGTGATCGAGGACAGGTTACAGGAATGACATTTTCGGCCTATGTTTAACATTCCCACTTGCAAAATTAATTTTTTGAAGACATTAATTTAAAAAAAAAACTTTTAAAGAGAGCTGGAGTATTTTAAAGTACTAAAAATGTTTAGTTTGCTTAGGACATGTAGATGGGCACTTTTGGCGGAATCGTTCATTTGTTATATTTTAAGGCTATGGCTGCGAGGCTTTCTTCCTCTTCAATCTTTTTTACTGACTCCACTTTCAACAGAATAAAGCAATTTAAGGTTTTTCACTTACATGAAATTTATGGCGTTTTCGTTTCTCGAAAAAATGCTACATTTTTTCTGACCTTTTTGAAAATTCTGACCTCTTTAGAAGTAAAATAGTGACCTCTTAAATTGAATCGTGTGCTTTTCTCAAAAATGTTGGCCTCAAAAGTAGAAAAAAGGCAGAATTCTCAAAGATAGCAGAAAAAGGACAAAATAAAATGCAACATTTTTTCGAGAAACGAAAACGCTATTTGTAAGATATGTCATACTATAAAAAATATTCAATAAAATCTAATGAGATTGGTTGAGAACACATGATAAACATGTTTTCGTTTCGTATTCAAATTGTTCAAAGTACAATATTTTAGCCGCTTTTAATAGCATATTAATTCTGATGTCCAAACAAATTGCGTGTTCGTTTCTTAAGTCTTTTGTTTCTAATAAATGCCATTTAACATTTTAGCTGCAATTAAAACATTTTAATGCGTTTTCTTAAAATAACCAAAATTAATTGGAGGTGTATTATTTTACAACTACAAAAACACAACAAAAAGGTATTTGCCCATTTAGTGCGCCTTAAATCAGATCATTTATCATTTGTCGTTGCTGTAGTCTTCTCAACTGCATGTCAAGAATTTTGCAAATCATTCGGCGTAGGTGGACTAATAGGTGCTGAATGTAAGCACACACACACACACAGAATCTGATATGTCACCTAGAATCCTCATTGAAAAAATCACATTTTTGCGGCTTAGAGTTAAGAATAAAAAAAATTGGCAAACACTTCATGTTTAAGCCCAAGTACAACAAAGAGTAACAAACACCTTCTGTGTATGACAAACATGCACTACATGCGGTCCAACAGATGACTTTCGATGATAAAAATAAAACAGACAACAACAACAACCACATATTGCGGTTGACAGTCATAACATACATTCATAAAATACAGCAGCAGCAGCATCACCCAAACTGACTACATATAAAAAACGACAGTTGCTGATTGTGATCTATGCAAGGCAGCAGCACAGCAACATCAGGGAAGCCAACTTTTTCAATATCTGTTTTTTTTTTTTTTTTTTTTTTCAATTAGGCCGGTAAATGTGCCAGGATCAAAGACACTTTGTTGCCCCCGTACATTTGTTGCTACAATCCTTTGTGTTTTTCTGGTTGTGCCTACAATTTGTGTTACTCGATATCAACGTGTTTGACCATTTTAACATTTTTTTTCCATTTACCATTTGTAATGCTGCTTTGTAGCCTTCAAAGTGTGGCTCACTGTTTTTCGATGTTAATGTTGATATTTTGTGCTTCTTTTTCAAGGCTTTTGTTTGGCAATATTTTCACGTAGAAGGTGGTAGTGTTTCTGCTTCTGGTTTCTATATTATTGTGGTCTTCACTTTTGTTATTGTGCTTCTTATTGTTCTTCCAGCAGATTCCTTGAAATTCATTTCAACTTTGTTCTCTCTCTCTCTCTCTCGCTCTGTTGTGTATTTGACATTTTATGTCCTTCAGGATATTTATATGATATCAATGTTTTCACATCCTAAACGGTCATTAGGGAAATGCACCTATCCCGAATATTAGTTGCTTTGTGTTGGTTGTTTGTATGCGTGTCATGAACGTAATTAATGTCAACATTCTGTGTGCATGAAATCCGTTGGATTTGTCGTGCGCCTTTTTTTACAAAAAACTTTTCGAAGAATCGATCCAGGGGCCATATCTCAATGTTTTGCTGAATCGTGGCCAATTTGTGTTTCATTGATGAGTTGCTATAACAGCTGTACATTATAACGGAGGGAGAATTAGCATTAGCAAGTTTTTAATGCAACTAATATTCTTTTTTCTTATATTTTTGATCATTTGTAGCCTGTAACGAAGTCTGGCCTGAAAAAATTTAAAAATCCCTAATTACAGAATAACTGTAACTGCTTAATCACTATCGAAAGTATTTTATAGCACAGTTCGTCAAACGACAACTCTTTTAGTTACGGAAATTGGTTTATATTATCGTAATCAACATGCTGTCAAAACCAAAATTATCCCATCATCTTACTACCACGATGGTCTAGATTGAGAGCTATGAGGCCTGAAAGACTATAACTTTGGCAGATTATTGCAAGAAAACAGTTAATCCTACGCAAGTGAAGAGTTAGAATTAATTTGAGATGAAAATATGAGGATTCCCGCCGTCATCACAAAGACTTCTATGAAGCCTGTAGCAGGGCCGAAATTGCAATAAAATCAGCTAGTGATGTTTTCCTTTTCATATTAAAAATGCTGTTGTTGTTGTTTCTATGGACAAAATTCGTGAGCAATTAATTGTTCTAACCTGACCTAAAGCTCAATAGACGATTTTAAACTACCAAACAACTAGAATTTGTATTTAAAATGAAGAATGATTTAAACTATCAAACATTTAGAATTTGTATTTAAATCATAGAAAATCAACATAATAAATAACAAGGTAAACAGATCAGTAGTTGTCTGTTCCGCTGAACTAAAGATTCACCAAAGAGCGCTGGCTTTGAGCTGCAAATCTTGGTAAGTCGAGCTATTGTTTGCATATAACTTTCGGGCAACTGGTGCTCGCTTTACATGCAAACGGAGAAAAACAAAATAAGAACAAAGCACCAGTAATTAGTTAACTAAGATTAGATGTGCAATGTTTATTTCTTACGTTTTGTTTATTAGGCAAATCGTCAATAGTTGAAATTTACAACTGCTATTGACTGCTTATTACTGCAAGAAGTGCATACACAGGAACGTTAAAGAAAACTAAATTTATGATGCTGGAAATCAATTGGTGATTGCTTGCTGATCAAATTATGCCGATCTGGAACGAGTCGATAAAGTAGTAAGTAAATCTATTACTTTCTTTAACCCTTAGGGTTGAGGCCTAAACATGCCGGCCCCTTTGCAGTATTACTGTAAGATAAATTAGAATATACTTAAAATATATTAAAACTAGTTAAAAGGGGTTGATTGATTTAAGTGTCTCAAAAAATTTATAATTTGTGCAGTGCTTTATATAATATGTATAAGTAAAGATAACCGGAGGCGAAATGAAAAAGTCGGCATCAGAGTTTTCAATCATCAGAATTGAAAAACGTGCTCGGTCACCTTGAGGGATGCCGTGGGAAGGAGCGAAGTCACCTGTTGCAGACATGGCAACGGCGATGGTGAGAGCAGTCACTGAGCGCCACTATTCGAGTGGTGGTGAGTTGGTCATGTCCATCCTTGGCCACTATTGCGATGCCCATTTATAAATCTATCGTCGTCTTCTTCTCCAGATACCGAGATCCCCTGAACGCTCAATTTGACCTGCGGCAAAAAAGGCCGGGCAAAACTCTCCCCGGCACCCGTTCCTCATGCACGGGAAGTCACAGACAAACTAGGCCTGACTACGTGCAGAGGATCAGGCTTCGACTTGTTCATGCATTTATACGGTTCAAAATGCAGCCGGATATGGTGTTCTTTTACCGTACCGTACCGTTGCGGTACATCCAAAAAAGACGTGAACTGCACAGTAAAAAATATAAGCATAAATTTTATACTATTTGGTATACATACAAATCCAAACCAAAAATGTTTTAAAAGTTATACCATCAAATCTTATAAATTTTTCCAGACCATTTTTCTCGTCAGACCAATCAAAACCACTTTATTTTAAAAATTCCCGATTTCGGTGATTTTTTTACTTTCCAACCAGAATATATTTAAATTTACACATGATATCCATATAAAATTTTTAAATTATATTTGTTTTATTATTTTTATAATATTGAGTGGTGTAAAATTTATAAATTATTTGGAATAAAAAAAGTTTATACCACACAAATGTAATAAAAAAGATTAAATTTACCCTCAAATTTTTTACTGTGTGCGAAATTTTGCTAAAACGCGAAACAACAGAGGCGGACGGAGTATTTTTCGATGTTGTGGAAATGAAGCCTGTTAATATCCAGCCAAAAATAAGAGTTTTCAAAAAAGTCTGAAGAAGCATATAAATTTTACACCAACTTGATTGGTGAAAGAATTATTAATGACCCTAAAAAATTTTTCGACTTTGTAAACGTTAGGCGTAAATCGGCCGGATATCCTACAACCATGTTTAAAGGTAATGTTTCTTCTTCCAACCCACAAGTGATCTGTAATCTCTTTGCAGATCATTTTAAAGAAGTATTTCGTTCTCCTTCAACCCCAATTCGTACCCCGTTACTGTATCCCAACACGTCCCCTTCGGTTTGCACAGTCAATATTACACAAGAGGACATAATTAATTCTATAAATGAATTAGATCCCTACAAGTCTTCTGGTTCGGACCTTATTCCACCAATTCTCCTTGTTCAGTGCCTAGCTCAATTAATTACACCATTACATATTATTTTTAATAAGTCTTTGCAAATAGGCGTTTTTCCATCTTTTTGGAAGTCATCTCATCTTACACCAATTTATAAGAATAGCGATAAGAGAGCAATCGAAAACTACAGAGATATTGCCTTATTGTCAAACTATTCCTAAGCTTTTTGAAAAAATAATATGCTCTAAGCTCACTGAAATAGTTAATCCACACTTAAATGAACAACAACAACACGGATTCCGTAAAGGACGATGAACCACTACAAACCTCACAATAATGGTTTCAGATGTTCTTAACAATATGGAAAAAGGTCATCAGATAGATGCTATATATACCGATTTTAGTAAAGCATTTGATCGTGTTGATCACGTAATCTTAACTTAAAAATTAGAAAAATTCGGTATATCAGGTTCTTTGTTGAAATGGCTTATATCCTATCTTAGTGGAAGATCCCAACATGTTAAATTTCAGGGTGCTCTATCTAATAAGATTATTGTCTCATCAGGCGAAACCCAAGGAAATCACCTTGGTCCACTCCTCTTTAACATATTTATTGCAGATATATCTGAAGTTTTGTATGATATCCCACATCTCTTATACGCAGACGACTTAAAAATGTATTATGTCATTAAATCAGATATGGATACAGTTTTCTTACAGAAAAACTTGTATCCCTGGAAAACTGGTGTAACAAAAATAAGCATTCTCTAAATGAAAATAAATGCTATGTTATAAGTTATTCCCGTAAAAAAGAAATGCTTTACAGTAGTTTTGAGCTAAATGGGGTTGAACTAAAAAGGATAAATCACATTGCAGATCTTGGGGTTATCCTAGATTCTAGGCTGCGCTTTAATCTTCACCTCGATCATATTACATCCAGGGCAAACAAGCTTCTCGGATTCATTAAAAGACGCGCAAATGAATTCGAGAACGTCTGGGTAACTAAAACCCTATATTGCACACTAGTGCGTCCAATTCTTGAATATTGTTGCACAGAATGGAACCCAAGTTTTGAAGTGCATAGTGATAGAATAGATAGAATCTATCCAAAAACAATTCTTACTTTTTGCCTTGAGAACCACGTACAACCCTCGGGACTATAGAAACCTGCCACCATATGCTCACAGACTGAAAGCCATTAACTTAATGTCGTTGTCAACAAGAAGATCGCTACTCTGTTCATGTTTTATATTTGATGTCCTTGCCCAAAACATTGACAGCGAATATATTTCCAACAAAGTAACAATTAATGACCCAATAAGGAGAACTAGGCATACAAGATTTCTGAGTAAGTCACAGCACCACACCACATACGCTTTCAAAGAACCAATTAACAGATGTTGTATGATATTTAATACTATCAGCGAGCACTACCTACCACCTATGTCTAAATACATCTTCAAGCGTACCCTCTGCAATCACCTCTTTCCAACCTAAGCATCTATCCTTATCACGATCACCAATCACCATCCAAGCCCCCTTAACTGATCTTTATTAATTATAAGATAGCAGAGTAGCTTAATAGTCATATTTTTTAAAATATGTAAGTAATAAGTTCCTTCTGTTTTTTATAAGATAGCACAGTAGCTTAATAGTCATATTTTCTACTACTTTGTATATAATATGTAAGTAATAAGTTCCTTCTGTTTTTTCTTTTCTTTTCTTATCTCCTTTTCTTTTTGACGTGTTCTTGAATTCATGTCATTCAGGTGGGCGGATTACGCCCACTTCGATTAGCATGTCTTTGTTGACCAAAACAAGGTAAGGGGTGAGGAAAAAAAATAAATAAAAAAACAACCTGTTAGAATAACAGCCCTATTCTGGCAGCTTAACTAAGCTCACCATATTAACAAAATAGTTAATATTAACAATTTGTTAAGGTTTCGTATTCTGCTGCAAATTTAAAAGCTCTATTCCTTACAATTTTGTTAATAACAGAAAGAGTCTTAACAACGACCGATATGTATGTGCTTAGATAGAAAATTGTTGTGAAAATAATAAAAAAATACAAATTAAAATATAATATTGAGTTTAAATACATTAAACTGAAAAATGGAGGAATTTTTTACTTATTTTAAGTGTTGATAATGAAATCTTTCAGTAGCCGTGGCAAATTTTTCAAGCGCTTGCAAAGTCACAAGCTGCACTCGAAGCATCTGTTTATATAGCGCATCTCTTCTTTCAATAGGCATATCGATTTTCACCATGCATGGTGAACTTTAAAAGCTTTTTAAGCTTTTATGTTGTTAATGATTTTTAAGAATACCAACATTTACATAACATAACAAGCAGCTTAACAAGAGCTCCTTAACTATTTCTTGTTAAGTTAACAACCAGAATAGGGCTGTAAGTATATTGCCTTGCTTGGCCAAATAAATAAAAAAAAAAAAAAAGTATAGCAGTGAGAGGACTGCCGACCGAAGCGAAAACCTATATATAAAATATAAATGGAAGACGTTGTCCTGCCATGACCGCCTTACTGCTATATAAGAATTTTCATGCTAATAGGGGGTTTCGGACTGTGCTACATGTAGGATGGATTTGACAGGTCGGACGGACATGTAGGATGTGCGAAAGCTCATACTGCAGTCCGTCCTACATGTAGGATGAAATCAAAAAGTTTAAAAAGTTCCGTTCTGATCTTGTTCTTCTCTGTGCGTCCTTGTTTGTAGATTTCCTTGGTAATTGTTGTTGGCACAGTTAGCCGGAAATTTTTTGTAGGTGTTGTGAATTCTAATCGTGTAGCTACAGTTGGCATATGAAATTAGAATTATTTTTGTTAAGAGCTTATAACAATTTATTAAAGTTTTTATATATTACTGAAACTATTTCTTTTAAGCAAAAGTGTTACCATATCAAAAATACATATAATTAAAGTAATTTATTTAAATTATTTCATTATTGATTAATATTAAAATCAAAGCTTATTTATATCAATTTATATCATAACACTAACACAATATACATGTTCACCATATCTATATTGCGTTGTGTATTAAAAATAGAATATTCTAAAATTAAGAAATATCTATAGCTTATAAATTTATATATAATCCATATAAGAAATTAAGCTAAACAGTTTTAAAAAATAGAATGCTTAGAATAAGCAGACCTTAGTTATTCAATTACTACTGAAAATATTAATTATTTTGCAGGTTTAATACGTAATTGTTATTCGGTAATAAAAAACTCTCGCAAATTGATAAAATGCAAATAAAATAAATATTTGCGCTAACACACGACCGAAATGTCAAAATTTGTAATTGTCAAAATTTCATCGTCCATTTGACACAGCAAAAAAGACAAATTTATTTCAACACACACAAATTTTATTCAACTCGATATTTTCTATCCTACCACGACTGATTGACACACAGCCATAGTTGACAACTCTGAATATAAAATTCCGCAGTGGTGAAAATAAAAAGCCACTGACAAATACAACAAGTGTGAAAATTGTCAAACTTTGTTTGACGATATGTAATAAAATAAGAGCATGCATGTAATTACTTGAATGTTCAACATATTTCTTTATCACAACTTAAAGATTAAAATGTTAAAACACTCAATCCATACATTATTTTTCTTGTTTGCAAACGAAGTTCCAGCAGAAAAAAGAAGAAAAAGAAGAAGATGGATCCATTTTTAAATCTCACCATGAATAGCAGCTGTTTAAGTAAAAGCAAATTTTTCAAAAATGTTGACAAATACAACAACTGAAGAAATTGCCAAACTTTAAAAGCATATATAGACCAATATAAAGCGAATTAATAATAAGTTTTGGTTGCAAACATCTTATTGCAACCTAACTTAAGTATTTATATACTAACAAACAGATTATATGCATTAATTTCAGGAGTTGCCAAGTGATTTCTTTGTGAGCTTGCGGCCGAATGACGAATTACTTGGAAAAATACGATGATGCAAACGAATGATTTACCCTCTACCAAAATCGTTCAACGCGCCTAAAGAAGTTTTCACTCCAAAAAAAAATACAGCCAAAAATTCATATACCATAAAATCAAATCCAGCTATTTTTAATTATAACTTAGATAGCTTTTGTTTAAACCGTCAATATGAAATAAAAGATTTTGGAGTTATATTTGATGTTCAATTAAAATTCAACGCTCATATAGATTTCATTACAGCAAAAGCTTATTCAATGTTAGGTTTTATAAAAATAAACACAACGGACTTAAGTGATCATTCATCTTTAAAGCTTTGTATGTGGCATTTGTGCGAAGTAGACTGGATTGCAAAAATGACACTGAGGCCCCACATCTTTCGGGGCCCATAAAAAAAACCTGGAGGACTTTGGGCAAAACTGGGAGACAGGGGTCTTTTTTTTGTCTTTTATCACGTAGTGGTGTCCGTATATGGTTATTTTTTCGTGTTGCACTGTGTAAATGTATATACAGTTTAAATCTCCTAGCTGCCTATTCGCTTAAGAGATTATGTATGTTAACAGGACAAAATCAATGTTCGGCTCCATTTTTTAGCGTTATTGTAAAAAATTTAATTTTTAGCTGCCTCCCGCCTAGGGGCACATTTGCTTTAACATGTTCCAAAGGTCGTACAGGGTTAAATCAAAAAGTAGACTAGAATAGAAACTATTTGCCGTATAAAATAATGTTGGCCGCCTAAATCGATCAAATACCTCAATGTGCGCTGCAAAATTATTTTTTCCGGCACGTTTAACAGTGTTCAAAATGTCCCAACGGTCGTACAGGGTTAAAATCAAATAGTTGACTTGAATAGAAACTATTTACAGCATAAATTAATTTTGGCTACCTAAATCGGTCAAATACCTCAATGTGCACTGCTTAACAAATTATAATACAATTTCATACAATCAGTTGTATGGAACCCGTATTATAATGTTTCTTCAAATCGCATTGAACGAATTCAAAAACTTTTTACGAAATACACATTTTCAAAAATGCAATGGTCAGATATTATGCCCTCAGACAATACCCTCTTACGTAGCCAGGCGCAAGCTACTTGGTTTACAATCATTGGAGGATAGAAGATCATTTTTCTCTGTAATGTTTGTGTATAAATTACTAAGTGGAAAATTAGTCTGTCCCGAACTATCTGACCTTTTTCAAAAATATGTTGCTCCTAGGGATTTGAGAGTAAACCGTCGGTTTTGTGAGACAACCATGCGACAAATTATACATATAATGAGCCAGTCGCAAGACGCTTACGGTTATGTAATACGATCTCTCCAATTCTTAATTTTAATGTTGATGAAAACCGTTTTAGATTAAATTTATTTATACTCTCTAATTAATAGCATAATTTATTAAGTTATCTTTGTAATAGTCTGTAAGTAGACTGAATTTTAAACTGAACTAATCAGTAGACTGAAAATAAATAAAAAATAAATAAAAATAAGATCCTCAGTAGCAAATATTAATCATCGCGGTGCCCAACAAAATAACTTTGCTAGTCGAAGCAAAGCACGTCTGATAATTTTCGCTAGCGCTTTCAGTAGCTTGTTCTTGTAACTTGTAACGATCGCAGTTGCCGATCCATGTTACCGATTTGACGTCATTCTGACGTAATTCTCACCTACACTGTTTGTGTAATAATCTGAATCGATTTCTGTTCTATTCGTTTGTTCCAAATCGAGAAGTTTTCACATGTTCCGATTTCACTTCAATAGAATCTTTCACTTCAATAGAATTTGTGTAAGAAAAGTGAATCGATAAAACTTCATGTTTTTCTCACTCACTCTGCGGCAAGTGACTACCGATCTGTATAAATGACAGTAATGTTGTGTATATATTAAATATCAAGTACACGCAATTAATATTCTAAACGGGTACTTTCGCTTAAGTTACATTTTTTTAATGTAATACTCTGATTATAATACTGTTTTTGTTTTAAAACGTTTTAACTTTCAAGGTAATGCGATTTAAAAATAATCCGCATCTACATAAAAGAAGGAAATTTAAGAAACAAAATATTTGTTAGAGCAATGCAAAAGAACCCCGTTGCAGATATTTGCTAATACCATGTTCCCACTATCGTAATTTACGGCTCATTCTTAATTTATGCATAAATCATGTTCAAATTAAGTAATTTCGCCGTGGAAAAACTGTCAATGAAATTACTTCGAAATTAAGTAATTTATCATAAATTACCATTTAAATTAAGATGCAATCGGTGTCAGCACTAGTTTTTTCGATAAATAATCGAAGAAACCGCATCACAAGCTGTCATTTTTGTAAATAACCAAAACTCAAAGTTCACAAAATATATTGTTGTTCTGTCCGACTTGCGGTAATATTTTAATGGTAGAGGAAGATACTACAGTTCATCGCTTTTCATGCAGTACATGTCCTTACATTTGCAACGTCAATTAAAACATTTCAACACGTACCTTTCCACGGCTAAAGGTGAGTAGTGCTCCAAGTATTTGAGACGAAATATTATTATTATTCCTGCAATGTTATAGGAAGTGGATCATGTTATGGGCGGTGCAGCTGCTTGGGAGAACGTAGATTCAACTGATGCTGATTGTCCAGCTTGTGCTCACAAACAAGCTTATTTTATGCAGATGCTCGCTCTGCTGATGAACCTATGACCACATTTTACAAATGCTGTAATCAAGCACGAAGTTGATTGCAGTCGGCCGAAGTTATAGCTCTACCAACCGACACTGTTTATGGTCTAGCTTGCAATGCCAACAATGAGAAGGCCATACAAAAGTTGTATGAAATCAAAGGACAAGACTGTCATAAACCAGTGGCAATTTGCGTGAAAGACTTGGCTGCTCTTCGTTGCTATGGTAAAGCTGAGCATATAAACGATGCATTTTTGAATTGTTTGCTGCCGGGATCCAGAACCATAGTTATCGAACGTTCACATAACTCGTATTCCCAAATTCCAATTCATTCACCAGCTGTACTATGAGCATCCATTAGCTCTGACTAGCGCTAATCGTTCAGCGAACCTAGTAGTCTGAATGTTGAAGAATTTTCGTCATCGTGGCCTCAGCAAGGGGGTGTCTTTGATGCTGGCCAGCTGGGAATAACACAAGTGTGTCGTTCTGCATCAACGGTTATTGACTTGTCACAACTGGGAAAATTTTAAGAGTACGTGCAGGATGTGAGCTTAAACAAACGCTCGAAGTTATGTCTGAATTCGGTATTAGAAACCTTGAACTGCTAAGAAGGTAAAAGCAGCTCGTTGGAAAGACGAGAAAAAGTATAGAATTTTGAAAATTAAAAAGCAACTATTGAACGTTTTATTTGTTTTTTTTTTTAAGTTCATAGTGGGACAGTATATATATTTATATAAAAATTTAAAATAGTGGAAACATTACTTTTTCCTGGTCGGACATGCTAAATAAAACAAAAATGCTTAAATTCACTTTAATGAATTGCGATTGCATATTTACTTTATTTGCTTTACTTACTTTTGCCACAAAATAAGCAAATATATGAGTTGCCAACGAACTGTCAAAACAAATTACGAACAGCTAGTTTGAACGCAGTTGATTTAAGTGAAGTAATTTATGGCAAATTAAGTAATTTATGCCGTAGTATGAACGTAGTATAAGTTTATATTACACATCACTTATTGTCAAATTATTTACATTCATAATAGTTGATTATTTCCGCAAACATTATAACATATATAAATAATCAAATACTCACTTTTTAATAACAAGACCATCACCTTGTTATTATAAAATTTAAGCGCTCAAACATTAGTTGTCACGAAATCGGAAACTAGGGATCGATAACGCGTGACATTACACAAATCGGTAACTTGCCGATTTTCCCGTATTTTGATGACTATTTGCATTTCGAAAATCTCTGTTTACCAACGAATGGTGTTGTTGTCTTTACAATTTTCCGCAGTATGGCCAGTTTTCTACAAGATGTGGCACAATATTCTACAAGAGTGTTATGCTGCTTGCGTATGCTGATGACATCGATATCATTGGCCATAATACGCGCGAAGTCAGTGCAGCATTTTCCAGATTAGAAATAGAGTCAAGTCGAATGGGTATGTCAGTGAATGCAGACAAGACGAAATACTTAGTGTCAACAAACAAACAGTCCCAGCGTCTTGGAACCCACGTTACCGTTGACAATACCTCCTTCGAGGTTGTAAAAAACTTCGTTTATCTGGGATCCAGCATTAATTCTACCAACGATATCAGCATTGAGATTAAACGAAGAATAACTCTTGCCAACAGGTGTTACTTTGGGCTCAGTAGGCATTTGAGAAGCAGAGCCCTCTCTCGACGAACGAAAATCACGCTCTATAAATCGCTCAACATGCCCGTCCTACTTTACGCATCACAAACCTGGACGCTGAGCAGTTTAGATGAAAAGACTTTAGGAGCATTCGAGAGAAAGATTCTTCGTAAGATCTACGGACTAATCTGGCGAGTACCGAATACGGTGGAATGATGAACTGTATGAGCTAGCTGTACGCTGACATCGCCATAGTCAAGCGCATTAAAATCGCGCGGCTTCGCTGGCTTGGTCATGTTCAGCGCATGAAAGACGATGCTCCAGTGAAGAAAACATTTGATTCGGTACCCAGCGGCGGTCAACGCAGAAGAGGACGACCGCATCTTCGTTGGAAAGACCAAGTAGAAGACAACCTGACGAAGCTTGGAATTTCCAACTGGCGCCAGCAAGCGAAAGACAGAAATGGCTGGCGCAAATTCTTAGATGAGGCCAAGACCGACATACGGTTGTAGCGCCAACTAAGTAAGTAGTAGTAAGTATGGCCAGTTGGCAGACAGTTGAGGCTCATAATGATGCTCATTGCAAAAAACTTCGGACAGAACTTTAATGCATGATGCTGGTTTTCGCACAACTTGCAATCGGTGTTCGTCTCTTTTGCCTGATTGATGTTTACGTTATTCACATTTGGTGAAGGTGCGTCCAATTTTTTCCCTTTTGGGTCAAACGTCTGAAATCGACTTGTTAGAAATCTACCTAGGTCAGCCCATTTGGGGATTTCTGCCTTGTCTTAAATTGATTGCTCTAAGGAGAGCATCGTTTCAGGCAACTTAAACACAAATTGAACACAAATATGTGATTATCGCATCCCAATTGTTGATGTCGACATTATGCATCGTTAGTGCTGAAATGACATTATTCATGTCTCTTTGTAATTTTTTGATGGCACTTCCAGACTCATTTGAAAACCGCCTGGAGATTGAATAAAACATTTAGTTGGCTTTTCACCAGAATGCGCTTATTTTCATAGCGGTCTGTCAAGTTTTGCCATGCTGTTGCAAACCCTTCATGCGTAAGAGGAGATTTTTGAAAAATCTATTTAGCCACTCCGCGGGTTTTCTGGCTGAAGTGAAAAAGTTTCTCAACAGGTGTCAGCCGATTATTTGAAATGTAAATGTCTGAAAACAAATCTCTGAAGGAGGGCCATGTTAAATAATCACCGTAAAATAATTCGGTATCACACGGTGGTAAATTGATATTTTGGCCAGACAAAGGTCAGCTAGAAAACTTTAACTAAGAAAAATATTTACACAATTATTGATTTTCACAAAAAAGGTTAATCTTAATAAATGCCTGTTTTTTAATCAAGTAGCCGTTAACCTTTCAAATAGGTTTTGGAAGAAATATTTACCTCGGAAAAATAATTAAGGTACCCAAACAACATAAAACTTTTAAGGATCTGATTCTTAAAGTATGACTCAATAAAATTAGATATTTATCTAACAAAAAATTTGCAAAAATTTATTTATATATTTTTGTAATTTGCATGTACTGCTAAAAACTTGATCAGTGAAAAGTTTAATTTTAATAAAAGCTAAATAGGACTCGTAAAGGTGTTCACAAAGTTCAGAAACTACCTTTACTCTGAAGTGAACGTGGCTCTTAATTATACCAGTATGCACCTGCTAGGATGCACCTGCCTAGAAATAAGACAAAAATAGAAGGAGTTATATGTGTATGAAATTTGGTGCCTTTAATAATTTTGCGTAGTATAGTAAATTAGTTATTTCGCTAAGCTCAAAAATTAAAAGCCGATTCATTTTAAATATTTTGGTTTTGTTAATTCGGGTCTTTATATCGAATCACATCGCTGCCGGCAAAGAAGCCTACTTCACACCAATAGCGCTTCTCCTCGTTGTTATATCGGTCACATGCTATTATGGAGTACCGTAGAATTAAGCTTACACGGTAGGGGTCTACGTAAAGCCCAAGAGGATATCTGTCCATTTCAGCACCATTGTTGTGAGTGACAGGTCTAATTTTGGCTCCCATGGACGGTCCCTCAGGTAACGTACCTTTCTGACCGATGATAAGTTGCTCAGAAACTATTGAAGATACATACTTAATCAAATTAAAAAAAAGTTGTAGTCTCACACTATGGCGGTGTCGATAGTCTAGTGGTAGCGCGCTTGATTGTCACTCAGGGGTCCTGAGTTCCAATCCTGTCTGAGCCATTGTACTACGCTATAACCTTTCATTCCTTATTTCTAATCAAAGGAACTTTAAAACTTTACGACGAAAAGGTTTAGTTGGTGGTGGTAGGAAAAGTTTGTGGTGGGGAACGCTTAGTTAACTGAGGTTAAGGCATAGCACTGCTTCAGATTTAATATCACATATTTCTACATCTTCTTCCACATTAAGAATATTATACACAAAAGTTTTACTTGATTATTCCCTGCTTCGATTCTGTAGTATAACAACGGACCAATAATATGGTCTAAGTGGGCTGGTCTAAGGACCTGCCGCCACCTTAACTTAAGCTTTCCTAATCTCACTCTATTGGTGTCTCTTATTGTTGTTTAAATAAAAAATGTTACAAATAACCTACGTTTTTATGAGTAGGAAATATTATGAGTAAGAAAAATTTCATGATGTCTGGTAACTCGAGCCGTAACTCTGCCTTGCTGCATACATTCGAGTCAACCAGTTATGTGTTAGTGTATATAGACGATATCAGCAGACTATCTACGCACATGTATAGATTCAATTCTTAGAATTGAATCAAACAATACTCAAAAGGAGAAAGGTTAAAAGTGTCGGAGCCACTTTAGCCCCTTTCTTTTTATTCGATCAAACATATACATTTAAAATTGGGGACCAAACTTAATTTGCGTACTTAATGTAAGGTCGCATAACTGCATTATATACCGCTACAGGTTTAATCATGCTATTAAATTCTTTGGCTTCGTGTTTTATAAACTGGAGAGAAAAATCGATTTTTACAGTTGAAATCAATATGAATGATTATTTTTATAATTCTAAAAAATTTATAGGCCTATTGCGTAGGGCAACCAAACAGAGTTGCGTAGCCAAATAAGCAACCCAACTTTAAAGCAACCAAACTGTCATTTGGTATTTCGTATCACAACCAATTTCAAGTTGCTATTTTCAGCGAGTTGCCAAAGAAAACAATAACGAGCTGTCAAAAAGAAAACAGCTCATGTTAAAAATTTTATATATTCAATAAGTTTAAAATTGGAAAAAGCCATTTATAGAAAGAAAACAAATAAATATGGATATAAGTAATGATTTATATTTTGATGACGGAAACGTATGCAGTGATATTGAAGTGTTGCGTATAAGAAGGAAAATCAGAGACAAATCCAACCCTTTGGAACTCTCAAACTCAAAGTAATATAATACTGTAAATACAAACATTGAATAAAAATTTGCTTATTTAAGTAAATTTTACAGGTTTCTTAGTTAGTTCCAATTAAGCAAAGAAGCGTTTTGTTGGACGAAATAAAAAATTTAAAACACCGCTTTCCAGCATAAGCTCAGCCAATCGCTCGAACTGTTGCTTGTTTGTAATTTTTATGTTTCTATGAAAATAAATAATCTATGAATAATCCACATAACACAAATTTCCAAAACTTACGCTGCATCCATTTCTCGCTTTTGCACAAAGC
Source organism: Dichetophora obliterata (assembly GCA_963920525.1). NCBI lineage: Eukaryota > Metazoa > Arthropoda > Insecta > Diptera > Sciomyzidae > Dichetophora > Dichetophora obliterata. Next base: position 260,022,524 of record OY986435.1, on the reverse strand, counting down.
CACCAGCTTGCAACAAGTAATTAGCAGTTGCTGACTTTTGACAGGTTCCGCAACCAAACCAAATAACAGTGTCTATCGATAATAACACAAAAACTTGACAAGCAACTGTAAAAGCAGCGAGTTGATCAATTGTTCTGAGTGTTGCCATCGATAATAAGAATTTGGCAACCGCAACTCAACTGAGAGTAAAGTTGCCATACACAATAGGCATAATAATTTTTTTTAAGTACTTCTTAATTAAGTACTACTTAATTATTTCAGTACTTTGTACTTAAATTACTTTAATTTTGTAGGCAAAATCTACAAAATATGTCAAAAATTCAGAAAAAATTATAAAAATAATATTGTACACAGCAGAGAACTGCATGAGTGGCTTCACTAATGCATATAAGCACTCGTTGAAAATGAAAGTAGCTATCATGCATTGCATTCTCTTTCAACGAATATACAAAATGTGGACTCGCTCAAAAAGTAAACTTCGCTATTCACCACTGTATTGCTTAAGAGACTCGCTGTAAAGTATAGATAAAGCTACAAACACTCAGCCTCTCAAAGCTCCTCACTTTCTGTGAATAAGGCGATCACAGAAAGTTGATAAACTATTCGCATGACTCTCAATGCTTGAGCGAATCACAGTGAGTCATCTACGCAGTTAGCTATTGCGCTGATTTCAACTACGCTGATGTTTATCGTGCACAGGAAATAAAAAAGGAATGATTGCAAGATGAATGTCGCAGGATTCAATTACGAAGATCATGAACACCAGCTAAAATAGATTTGCCTACATATAATAAGTTTTTTTCAAATTTTTTCCCAATAAGACATGCGGCGACAATGAAATACAGAGCACCATGCAAATTTTTTTTGTTACAAGGCAAATTCCAGAACTCAAAGCATTTGGCGAGTCCCATTAACAACTCTTTAGCTGTAGCTTTATCTCGAAGTAGGCAGAATTTTCACTATATTCGCAATGTTTGTTTGAAGACTCTCACAACTCTCAGCTGAATCGCGAAGCAGGCAAAATGATCACTTTATTCACTATGTTTGTTCGTTTATTCGCCCAACTCTCAACGTGAGGATCGAAGCAAGCACATATTGTAGAGCAGAGAGTGAGAGCCTAATTCGCACTCAACATTAAAAAAGAGAGTGAGTTATTGCGAAGCAAACAAAATTACTTGAGGAATGCGAATGCCTGAGAAAACAGAAAATGTAGTGAAGAAGGAGAGTGAGTTATGAAGCGAAGCGCTTGTTGCAGATCTCTGGTACACAGCACAAAGCGCTAAGCTAGGAGGCTAAAGACGTGGTGAACAACTTCAAAAATTGGCCACTTAGTCACAGTCAGGTTCGTATGTTTGATTTTAAAATAACTTAAATTGTTAGATTTTAATATAACTTAAATTGAAGAAAATAACTCATTCTCAATTTTAAGTTTATAGTTGTTTTCTTCAAAAAATTGTCCTCTACCTCAAAATTTTAATACAATTTTAAGAAATATTTTTCTTGAAATGCCTACTTAAATATGACCAATGGTCAATAACACGGCATGACACTGCACAACACAAATCATATTATAAAAAAACTACCATATATATAAAAAAACGGAAAACACATATATAAAAATAAATTCTTCCCGATGATTTATTAATTAATAAATTAAAAAGAAAATCAATGACCAAACTCTTAAGCCTTGCCGTGAAGGCACGTGGGCTACCTTGAAACTTTTTTGATTATCGCCACGTAATCTTATCAGAAGGCTTTTCTAAATAAATGAAACTATACAACCTCTAAACCTTAATGCTACGCATTCGAAAAAAACTAAAATTTAGTCCATACGAAACACACACCATTTTTCATTCAAAACATTCATTAAACTGATACTCGAAAGCATTCAAAAAAGACCTAAAACCTGAAAAATTTATAAAAATAAGAAAAACATACAAATAAGAGCTGTAAAATTCCAGAATCCTAGTCATAAGATTCTAAAACTTTAAAAATTCTATGAACCTATCGAAAAAAGGTAAGAAAGCTATGTGTGATAGGCAATGAAAATATTGCTAAAGATCATCACACGGGTTCTTTTTAGCCGCCTTCAAAGTCCCCCAAAAAACCTATAAGACAAAAGACTTAGGCGGGTGACCTCCCACTCCTACCTATATGATTATGTAGTCACTAATTGACAAAAATCATTTTAATTTTTTATCCAAAGTCACTCGCAAGCATGCTGCGACTAGTGGACCAGAGGAGGATATATAGTGACCTTAGTGACGTAATGTGTTTGTAAGTTAGGGTAAATCTGTAAAGGAAATTTGTGGAAGTTCTGTGTAAAAGACAATCGGGCTTGAAAGTAGTCCACTTTAATGCTAGAAGCCTAAATTCAGTTAAGATGGACTATGTTAAATATGTTTTTGAGGACTCGTCTGTTGATGTTATATGTGTGTCTGAAACTTGGTTCTGTTGTGAAATATTGGATTATGCTTATAATATAAAAAATTATACACTTTTCAGAAATGATAGACAAGATCGAAGAGGCGGAGGGGTAGCAATGTACTGCCGCAGTAATCTTAATGCAAAACTTATAAGTAATTCGAAAAAATCTAGTCAAATTGAGTACCTGAATGTCTGCATAGCTGACAATAATTTGAAAATATTCTTGTCCTGTGTATACAACCCTAATAAGTGCAATAGTCTAGACTCTTATTTTTCTGAATTGTCAGATCTTTCAATAGATTTTAATTATTTTGTTGTATGTGGTGATTTTAATGTTAATATTTTATGTAATGACAGTATAACACAATCTCTTTGTGACAATATTACATCCGTTGGTCTGTCTGTTGTAAATGATACCATGCCTACACGTTTCTCGTCTAACGATAGTCCTAGTCTTCTTAATTATTTTATAGTATCTGAAATTTCAACTGTCCTTTTGTTTGACCAAATTTATTTTTTATCGGATCATGACCTTATTTTCTGTACTCTTGACATTAACTTATCTTGTTCACCTACGTCGCATACGTTTTCATATCACGATTTTAAGTCTATTGATTCTTATGCTCTTTTCTGTGATCTGTCTGTAACTCCGTGGAATAATGTGTGGTTTTGTCCTAATATTGAAGATAAGCTGACCATATTTACAAGTGCAATAACTGAACTGTTCGTAAAACATGTCCCTTTGAAAACTGTAAATATTAAAAACATGTCCTGCCCGTGGTTTACAAATCGTGTACAGCTTGCCATAAAAAAAAGAAATAGGTTGCATGCAATATGGAAAAAGAATCCTTCATCTGAAAAATGGGAAAACTATAGAAGTGCTAGGAATGCTTCCATAACCATAATAAGGCAATCAAAAATAAGGTATTGCTCAACCAAACTCAAAACCACTCTTCCACCTAAAATTTTATGGAACAATCTAAAACACTTAAGCATTGTTAACAAGCAAACACCTAACTGCCAGATTCATCCTGACCGTCTTAATGAATATTTTCTGGCTAGCGCCAATGTGAACCAAAATTACACGCCAAGTTCCCATACATTTTTAGGTACTCCTATTGAACATACATTTCAGTTTACCACGGTGACAGAAGACGATGTTGCAAAGGCTGTATTGAATATTAAATCAAATGCTGTTGGTGAAGATGGTATAAATATAAAATTTGTAAAGATTATTTTACAACACATTCTTAGCTCTCTTACTCACATTATTAATTATTGTTTTACTACATCGTCTTTTCCACATTTGTGGAAATCTGCTATAGTAACGCCGGTGGCAAAAAAAAATACAGCTTGTGAACCGAAGGATTTCAGGCCTATAAGCATCCTGTCTTCATTATCCAAAGTATGTGAATCTATCATGGCTAACCAAATATCATCATTCTTAAGTGAAAATAATCTTTTGTCTCCATTCCAATCTGGTTTTCACGCAGGTCACAGTTGCTCTACTGCTACGGTTAAAGTAATGGATGATATAAGGTCTTATTATGATGATGGTAGACTAACTCTATTGTGTCTGCTTGATTTTTCAAAAGCATTTGACACTGTAAGTCATGAACTCCTTTGTCAAAAATTAAATATTTCTTTGGTTTCTGCGACAGTGCCACTCATTTGTTAAGTAGCTATTTGACAAATAGAGTACAAAGAGTGAAGGTCGGTACTAATTTTTCATACTATGAAGCTGTTTGCTGTGGTGTGCCTCAGGGATCGGTTCTTGGCCCGCTGCTCTTCTCCATGTTCGTGAATGACATTTTTCACTGCTGCACATATTCGTGCATGCATGCTTATGCTGATGACGTTCAGATTTACTTGTCTGGTAGAACAAACCTCATGGAAGATTTAGTATGTAAACTGAATGAAGATCTTGACAGTATAAACCAATGGGCTATGAAAAATAGTCTTCACCTTAGTGTACTTAAGTCGTATGTGTTGCCTGTCTCTAAAGAAAAAATAAGCCCTGACTCCATTCCAGACGTTATATTGGGTGATAAAATCAAAAAAATAGTTAATAGTGTTGTAAGTCTTGGATTTAATATCAATGCCTCTCTTACTTGCACAGATCATATCAACAGTGTAGTCCGCAAAATCTATTATATCTTGCGTAACCTTAGGATGTCGTCTGAGTATACACCGATTGATCTAAGACGTAAACTTGTATTTCAGCTCGTTGTCCCCGTCATAACATATTCTGAACTTGTATACAGCAAGTTAGATTCGCGGTCTCAACTTAAATTGCAGATCGCGTTTAATCATGCCACACGCTATGTCTACGGCTTGCGTAAATTTGATCATTTAGCTCAATTAAAAAACTGTATACTTGGATGCGATATTATAACCTACTCTAATGCCAGGAATTGCATATTTTTACACAAACTCATACACCACAAAACTCCTTTCTACTTATTTGAAAAACTGCAATTTAGTCGGTCAATTAGAAGCCAAGTGCTAATTATACCTAGTTTTAACTTTCTAAACTCCACAAGACTATTCTTTATTAATGCCGCTAGATTATGGAATTCATTGTCTAGTAGCTTAAAATCCATAGCGTCAAAAACATCCTTCAAACATGATATTTTTAAGCACTTTTCATCACATAATATTTAACAAAATATCAGATCTTTAGCTCTATATGACTTTCTCTCTCTCTCTCTCTCTATTGTTTGCTCTTTCTTAATTTAAGTTTTATCTGTCTTATGAATTTACATTTGTTTAACATAAAATTTTTTTGATAACACTTTTAATTGTATAACAATAAATTTAAATTACCTTAGATTTAAGTTTAAATGTTTTATAATAAGTTGAATTCAAATTATGTCTTTGAGCTCTGTACTATAAAAGAACCTAGTTCTTAATGTACTAATATAAATAAATAATAATAATAATAAATATTAATATAATAATATAATATGAAATTTTATGAAAAAGTAACCCAGAACTTAGTGTTGCTCTTCCATTCCAATGTAACAAAGATTGGTATTAGTAGATACAATATTTCAAAAAATCTTATTCTAATTCCACTATTGTAGAACTTAGAGTGTAGACCAAAAATAATCGATAAACACCTGTAACCACCTGTTTTTACAGCCGACGATGCGCTCGCTGAATCCTAGGGTCGTTGCCAAAAATTTGTTCGTTCTATAAAAACGGACACCAACAGCCTGGTTTCAGAACTCAGTGATTCTTTTATTTACAATAAAAAATATACGCTTTACCTACTTGACAATGGGTGCTTATAACTATACCAAACTCACAAAAGGTGAGTAGCAAAACTCTAAAATCTTTTCAGTGTTCAATCAAAAGTGGGATATTTTTCAATATAGGGTTTATTTCATAAAAAGGTTTATTTTTATATAGCTTATATCTCATATAAATTATTTATATTTTAAAATGAAAAGAGCAAATGTTATTATACTTAACTGTTGAATTAGTTGTTCAGATTTTTGTGCACTTTAACTTTATTTAAGATTATTATACAATTATCTCTTCTATTTCGGCCATGCTCATATTTGTGGTAAACTAATTAGTCTTCGTGACGATTTTTGGCTTTCTTCTCATGGTTACTTCGCTCGTCCTGCTGGTCACTATCGTTAGTTTCCGTCGTAGACCTTCATGTCCCGAGTCTATAACCTTTTCAATCAAAGATAAAATGCAGCGTACTGCCGACGGCTTTCTTCTGCTCTGCCCTGCTTGCTGTACACGACCTGATGACGGTCTTTTAGCATGCAATAAGGGGAAATTGGCCCAGGCAGGGTGAGGTGAGGCTCTCTTTATCTCCTTGCGCCCGACCGACAAGGCACTAGGAACGCTATTCCCTACTAATGAGATCCCAGACTGGTACACAGGGGCACAGACGGCTGTAACTGGCCAGCCCGAGTGAGGTGAGGTCCTCTTTAACTCGGCAGTTCTAGTTACGCAAAGAGTTTGGGTCGAGTGAGGTGAGGCCCTCTTTAACTCATATCCGCCCAGGCAGACAGGGTTAAACTACACTAGGGCTCGATGTTTAGCTGCTATTTCCTTGTTCCGTGTAGGAACGTGACCGGGTGAGATTGAGGCTCACACCTACTTTAGGTAGTACGAACTGGACGAGATCTATAGCACCTCCGCTCTGGGTCTTCTGTGCTGTACCGTATTTTATCCTTTCACTAAACGTCCGGTCGACGCTATTTGGTTTCTTACGCTGGCCGTGATAAGATGGCCACCAGTCTATGCTAAATGCTAATTTCCTATTTGGTTTCTTACGCTGGCCGTGATAAGATGGCCACCAGTCTATGCTAATTTCCTTAATTTGCCAATTATGGTTGGCTAAGTTATCTAAACAACCTATCTCTACCTACTGGGTACTTAATAAATGATAATATGAACTTAATTGCTACTTAAAACCATGTTTAATACATTTATGTTTCCCTTCTGCAGCGGTCGTTGCTCGCTGCTGTCGCTATTGCTGCTGACGTTGTTAAATTTCAGTTGCTGCGAAGTCACTTTTGCTGCACGCTGTTGCTGAATATCGCTGTGCACTCAGTGACTGCACTCTTTTTGCACTCTGCTTCGTATGTCGCTGCGCAGTCACTATTTCTGCGCTTTGCTGCTGTGTGTCGCTCCACAGCCAATATTGCAGGGCGGTTAAGAGTATGCTTATGCTTCGCTGCCCTGGTTCGCGGTCGACGATTGGTTTTGGGCAGTCACTTCTGCCACCAACGAAAACTTGACTTCTTACTGCAGACTCGGCACGTAAAATATAAAAGATAAGAAAATATGTTATTAAGTAGGGAAATATCCCAGTAGGGAATTTTCCAACAAGTTTAACGAAAGAAACCTACATGTAACCACTACTTGACCAGTTCCCTGGGAGCAGCTTAAACGTCCCAATTTACGTATGCCTGTTTGTTTAAATCTATTAAGGTCTTCTTTCATTCATTTTTTAAGAAATTATTTAACTATTTGTTAATTCTTTAGAGCCAAAGTGTTCAAAGGAAAATAAGATTTAGATTAATTAGTATTTCGAATTTTATCGAATTGTAACGTCCGGAGATGGTGCATGTTGTCCAGCCCCGGATTGAATGACGCTTCCTGGAAGGCGCGTATACCTAGAATATCCTATTTCCGATCTTAATTATAAACATGTTAATCTTAAATATTTTATATTTTAAATTTATTTTGTTTATAAAATGTTTATAAAACATTTATTTTATGAACGTATTCTCATTTATAAATTTATATAATTTATAACTTGTAAATTCTTTTTCAATTATAACTTCGAATTTGTAGAAATGGATTAAATCCATTTCATTTTACTTAGCTCAGGTTGAACACAATGTTTCACAATTGCAAAAAGGGGCGTGGCACCTCAAATGTACCCCAAAATTTTCGCTATCGAATAGCTTTGGAATAATAGGTTGCACAGCATCAGAAATCGAATAGCTTTGCAATTATAGATCGCATATCCTCGGAATTCGGTATTCGACCACAATTTACACGTGCCATTCCTCTCATAACATTTTATGAACGTCGGACAAGGGGGCGTGGTAGTAACGAGTCGGATTGTTTCAGCTAGTCAAAAAATGCAAAATTAGGAAAATATCGAAACAAAAATTAACAATAAAGCAGAAGAGCAGTGACATAGGCGCGCCTAGATTATGGTATTTAAATTTTACACACTAGAACCTAATAGGGAAATTTTTCTGTAGGGTAGCAGCGACAACTAGCATGAAAAAAACCTCGAAAACATAAATGTTCCATACGATTTTTACATTGAGCCAAAATCCTAGCTCGATGTGATAAACTTATAGTAAAGAAATATCAGCTTGAAGTTGAAAAGTGTGCAAAATTTTCACAAATGTAGCTCAAAACTGGATGACAACTCAATAATCACTTATTTTCTTGTCCGTACGTTTATTTGTTTGGCTAAAATGCGAAATTATTTGATACATGCATACATAATAAAAATCAAACAAAAATACTGACATTTTTAAATTTTAAAAATTCACAACTGAAATTAATTTATTACCTGATTTAGAAAAAGTTGTTGTGTGAGTTCTGTAGCTCATAGCGTTAGCGATTTATTTATAACCACAAGGTAGTGAGTTCAAGCCTCATTCATTTGGACGGATTTTTTTTATGAAAAAAATTGCAAAAAAGTAGTTTAAATAAAAGTTTTTTATTTATTTTAAAGAAAGTCGTTTCATTTATTGCTATTTAGAATATATTTCTTTGTGAGTTTTGTAGATCAGAGCACAGGGCGATTTATTTATGATCGTAAGGTTGTGAGTTCGAGCCTTAGCAATGTCAATGGATTTTTTTCGGTTTTATTTTTTGTTTCATTTTTAATATTTATAGAACTATTTCGGTTTCTTGAAATTCGAATTTTTTAAAGTTTTGACAAAGACTAAAAATCAGGAAATAATTTTTTAAGTAATAAAATATTTTAATCTATAGTAATAAAACTCATTTTCTGTTTGTTTGTTTGTTTGTTTGTTTGTTTGGCCTTAATACAAATCTAAACGGCTCAACGGATTTTGCTCAAACTAGGTATACATATTAAGTGCATCCCAACTTAAAATGTTACATACTTAGTTTTTGCCACGCCCCCTTTAAAATTTTTCAACTAATTGTAATTTTGTTATTGGGGGTTGGAATTAGTTTTAAAGGTTTTCTAAGAGATGGCGTAACTATCAATAGATCGCATCGGGCACACCTGTGACTATATTCATTTCAAAGCACATTGTCTAAGCTTCATTTTTTAGTATGTGTCATTCCACTGAAGTGTAAACAACATATATTTTTTTCTCTGTGAACATGTCGACTTTCGTTCCAACAAAACGCAATTTGCGGGAAGGTTTACTTTTGTGCTTCCATTTGAAGAAAAAAGCGGTTGAAGCACAACGCACGCTTACTGAGGCTTACGGGGACTATGCTCCATCGATTTCTACTTGTGAGTACTGGTTCCGTCGGTTTAAAAGTGGTGATTTTGATACGGAAGACAAAGAGCGTCCGGGCCAGCCGAAAAAGTTTGAAGATGAGGAATTGGAGGCTTTGCTCGATGAAGACCCGTGTCAAACCCTTCAAGAATTGTCAGAATCATTGGGAGTCGACTTATCAACGGTCGGCAAACGCTTGAAGGCCATGGGAATGATTCAAAAGCAAGGAAATTGGGTGCCGTACCAGTTGAAGCCGAGAGACGTTGAACGGCGATTTTGCATGTGCGAACAACTGCTTCAACGGCATAAAAGGAAGAGTTTTTTGCATCGTATTGTCACTGGCGATGAAAAGTGGATCCATTACGATAATCCTAAGCGAAAAAAATCGTGGGGACCACCCGGCCATGCATCAACATCGAGGGCCAAGCCGAATATTCATGGCGCCAAGCTTATGCTGTGTATTTGGTGGGATCAGAAGGGTGTCGTGTACTATGAGCTGCTAAAACCTAACGAAACCATCACTGGAGAACGCTACCAACAACAATTGATGCAATTGAGCCGAGCATTAAAGGTTAAACGGCCGGAATATGCCAAAAGACACGACAAAGTGGTTTTTCAACATGACAACGCACGGCCACATGTTGCAAGAACCGTCAAGGAAACGTTGGAGGCGCTGAATTGGGATGTGCTACCCCATCCGCCTTATAGCCCAGACATAGCCCCTTCCGACTACCACCTATTCAGATCGATGACGCATGGCTTGGCTGAGCAGCGCTTCACTTCTTACGAGGATACCAAAAAATGGGTCGATTCGTGGATTGCCTCAAAAGACGAATCGTTCTTCCGGCGCGGAATCCATATGCTGCCAGAAAGATGGGAAAATGTTGTAGCTAACGATGGACAATACTTTGAATAATATATATTGTACCGTTGTTTCTAAATAAATGCTCAAAAACCGAAAAAAAACCTTTAAAATTAATTCCAACCCCCAATATTATAAAACTTTTTACTATCGGAGATTTTTTTGTATTTAATTTAGAAATTTTTTTGTTATTTTGACATCAAAAACACTCACACATCTTTAAAATTGGAGAAATTTTCAGTACAGCGACTTTTTCATAAAACATCGCTGCCTAAGAATGAGAAAAAAACAACATGAAAATCAGAGTTTGATCTTTCGATGCAAATATCTCCGCTGTCCATTACTATATTTCATTCAAATTTTTTTTGTTCAAAAGTTCAATAAAATCACTTCACAAAAATAGGTAAAACTGTACCGTTAAGTCAGTGTATATATGTTTTATGATTATGTCAAAAAAAGTCCAAAATATTGTTGTTTCGCGAAATTTATTTTTTCCAAAATGTTGTTCTTATATTTTATACAAAAAAGTAAAGTCTCCAAAATAATTTATGTGAAAAAATTACCCAAATATCTCTTTCCAATCAAAAGTTATGGCTTAAAATCTATTTTTTTATACAATTGACTATCTGTAGTAATAAAACTCATTTTCTGTTTGTTTGTTTGCTTGTTTGTTTGTTTGTTTGTTTGGCCTTTATACAAATCTAAACGGCTCAACGTATTTTGCTCAAACTAGGTATACAAATTAAGTTTATCCCAACTTAAAATGTTACATACCTAGTTTTTGCCACGCCCCTTTATAATTTTTCAACTAACGGTAATTTTGTTATTATAAAACTTTTTACTATCGGAGATTTTTGTGTATTTAATTTTAAAAATTTGTTGTTATTTTGACATCAAAAACACTCACATATCTTTAAAATTGGAGAAATTTTCAGTACAGCGACTTTTTTATAAAACATCGTTGCCTAAGAATGAGAAAAAAATGACATGAAAATCAAAGTTTGATCTTTCGATTCAAATATCTCCGCTGTCCATTACTATATTTCATTCAAATTTTTTTTGTTCAAAAGTTCAATAAAATCACTTCACTTACCCTCCCCCCCGCCCCCCTCCTGTTAAATTTGCTTTGTTGTGATTTGTCATTTTTCTCGCTATTGTCTCACCGTTGTCACTCAGTACTTTATCAATGGTACTTTAAATGTTATATATATATCACTATATCATCGAAAAGATGACTGTGAATAAGAATGGTGTAAAAGTTCATTTTTTCATGTTTAATGTGTTATTTGAACAATATTGTTGAAAGCCAAATTTCTACGCCAATTAAATGTACCGACATATAAAAGACAGCGATGGTTGTAAGCTTGGCTGCATTGAACAAATTTTTCGGTTCAATTGCGTACTAACCGAAAGTATGCTGAAAAGTATTCTGAAAATTTTATAAATTAGAAATATGTACTGCACTACCGATACGATTCCAATATTTTAGAAAAGTCGGTAATTGTTACTCAATTTAGGCTGTGTGCGAATTGATCTAAATAAGACCTAAACTAAATAGTATTGATAAGGCAGTGCTTCCTAATTTAGGAAGCATTTAGTTAGCTCGAGAATTTCCTAAATTATTTAGGAACCACTGCCTTATCGACCCAATTTAGTTTAGGTCGCATTTAGATCAATTCGCACACAGCCTTAGTTCTTTTCGCACACTTGCAGCAAATAACATAATGGCACTTCTTGCACTGTTCTTGCAGATTTTTCAGCTGGATTTATGTCGATCAACTGTTAACGTCGATAATATTGTTACAGGTTGCTGTATATACAATAATAAAAATTAAAAAGCGACTGCTTTCTTAACTTACACCTTTTTGCTAATTTACATTAAAAAACGACTGTACAATTTTTCGTATAAAATAGGAATTCAGAAGATTTAAGAAATTGCATCAACTATCAGACTCAATTTATATTTATTTTTAATTTAGAGACAATCCAATTGTTATTTTCTAACTGGAAAAACTACTAAAAAATTTTAAGAAGATTTTTAAAAATATGATTTTCATTAGCGAAGTGCAAGTAACATGCTTACCAGTAACCAGTAAATTCAGTTTAGAACTAAAAAACAGTTTTTGATTGTGAAAAAACAGTGATAAAATTATTTCTTCGTTAAAAAAGCTTGGTAAATTTTTTAAATAATATTTTTATAGTGGTTCACACTTAAACTCAACATGTTTTTACAAAATAAAAAAATTTACAAAAAGATTTAATCGAAAAGTGTATATTAAAATGTTTATACAAATGACTCTCGAGCAACACCGGGTATATCAGCTAGTATAATAATAAAACGAGCTAAAAAGTATAAAATAATTTCTCCGAGCTAAAAAGTGGGCTTTTAGTTCTACTTAAAACGTGGGGCGCATGCTATAGAGAATATTAACTCTGCATCACTAACCTCAGGGTGGAATCCACCCAGTGACTGTTTCTATGCAAGATTTCTAAAGCAATACATAAGTGACGAACTGAAACTCAAATGAAAAAAATCAGTTCTTTTAATAAAAAACATTTTAAAATTATAAAAATAATCTTGAATTTATTAAAAACACTTTTCTTAGGTTTACGCAAGTACATATATCCTTATAGCTGCGAGTTTATTATGTAGGCGGAAAACGCCCAGAGTTAGTTGTGCCCAAGCGCGTCGGAAGCGAATTTCATCTGGGGGGGCAGTACAAATGGGGGGGCAGTACAAATGGGGGGGCAGTACAAATGGTGGTGCAAAAAAAGTTCACCAAAATTTCTTCACATGAAACATGAAGAAGAGAGAAAGAAGAGGAAAATATATAATACAAAAATATTATCGTTGTAAAAAAACTGAAATTTTGAATAAGTTTTCCTTTTAAATTGTTTATCTAGCTAAAAAAGTGGGGGGGCAACTGCCCACCTTTCCCCCCCGCTTCCGACGCCAATGGTTGTGCCGCAACTCAGCAATAGGTTAGTGATCCATGGTTAAAGAGTTAAGAATGCCTTGGTTAAGAAAGCATTTGCTCACTAACATATTAACATTTTTAATTACCAACAAATAATTTCTCAATAATTCATCATAGATAGGCATAGATAGGAAAATTTTTACATTAAAATTTAAGAATTCCAAGTAGAACTTACTGGACTAAACACAATAGTTGTATGCAAACTTGAATCTACCATTTATGCAAGGACTTCTATTCTGACAGTCAAGGGACCTGTGTTAAGAAATAATTTGTTCACTAACGTACTACAATTGTTAATAACTCTCCTTACTATTCTCTACTATTAGAACTAAAAACCCCACTCTAGGAGAAATTATTTTATACTTTTTTGTTCGTTTTACAAACGTGTTATTTAAAAAAGTGTTTTTACTTAAATAGTTTTTATAATACGATGACTAAATATTTCGGCTATTTTTGTACATTTTGACTATTTTCATTTTGTGTTCTGGTTACAAAAAAAAATTTGCTCCTGCAACACTGATCATAATGCGTGCAGTTAAAGAAATAATATTTAAAAATTCTCTTCTCTTTCTCAATGACAAAATGCACTTGTTTTTCCTTGCGATTCCTTCGCTGTCTTTGCAGCATTTATTCAAATTAGTTTTTTTCTGCTGGTTAAATTTGTTTAATGTGCGCATTCATTGTACTCCATTCAACACATTTACAAGATCCTCTTGTATGTCTGTTCAACCTTTTGAGTTATACAAGCGCCACTCTGCTGTCAAATTGAAATCATAAAGCAAACAAATATTAACCATCTCGAGTCTGTCGCTTTTTATGGGC